>BGNK01000894.1:8248-18760 GCA_003297005.1 Symbiodinium sp. clade A Y106
CAGCAGGCGGCCGCGGCTCTAGGTCGTCTGCCCCTGATCATCATGGAGGTCCCACGGCAGATCAGAAACGAAGCTGCGCTGCAAAGCTGTTCCACCTTCGCAAAGAAGTTCGCGTACGATGCGCAGCTAGCTGATGTGGTGGTTTTGGCCAGCGCAGCTGCAACTGCGCTGGCTTTCGACGCCGACTCGCGAGAGAAGCGAGTCTTTCTGGCATCGCTGAATGAGGAGGAGTGCCAGCAGCCGGAGGCGGGGGCCTTTTGCCGAGTGCGTTCCTTTGTTTGGCATGCTCCCTGACCAGGTCCAGCAGTTCCTCCAGCACCACGGGGGAGACGCGGCTGTGGAGCACAAGGCCGAGCTCCTGCACCTCACGGGCGGGAATGTGGGCAAGCTCGAGGCCCTCGGAGTNTTCCTCCAGCACCACGGGGGAGACGCGGCTGTGGAGCACAAGGCCGAGCTCCTGCACCTCACGGGCGGGAATGTGGGCAAGCTCGAGGCCCTCGGAGTTAAGCGCGGTGCGTGTGCTTTGCGAAGCCTTCCAGCCTCGCAGGAGCTCGCCACGAACCTGAAAACCCAGAGCTTCCAGCAGGTCCGGCAGGAAGCCATCGGCGAGCAGGACGGGTGTGTTGTGCGCCTTTGTTTTGCGCACTGTTTTTTGCCATGTGCCAGGTGATGGAGATCAAGCACTTCTTCGGCATCGATGCGCATGGCGGATTTGACGGAACCAAGGCTGCCAAGGAGGTGACCCGCCGCGTAGCGGACGCCCCGTTTCACCAGTGCGTCAGGGCCGAGGACTTTGCAGACCGTTTCACCAGCAAGCACCTAGCACAGGCGGTGAAGGCGCAAGGCGCCCACTGCATCTACGTAAAGGCCGCCACGAAGGCGGATGAGCGGTTTTGCGCAGCGTCGCCGTCCGTGCACGCTCTGCTCAAGCAGATGGCACCTGCTCTTGNGGTGAAGGCGCAAGGCGCCCACTGCATCTACGTAAAGGCCGCCACGAAGGCGGATGAGCGGTTTTGCGCAGCGTCGCCGTCCGTGCACGCTCTGCTCAAGCAGATGGCACCTGCTCTTGAAACCGACAAGAAGCCCTAACGCTGGGGAATGTTTTGATGCAATTGAAGCCTGGCCTTAAGAAGCCCAGACTGGGGGATTGTGGTTTTGATTTAATAGAAAGTTGAAACAGCAGAGGTAGCATTCCACCAGAGAGGGCTGACGTGCATGCAGCCTGCCAACAGCGCAGGGCTTTTGATGACGACAGAAAGNTGGGGGATTGTGGTTTTGATTTAATAGAAAGTTGAAACAGCAGAGGTAGCATTCCACCAGAGAGGGCTGACGTGCATGCAGCCTGCCAACAGCGCAGGGCTTTTGATGACGACAGAAAGTTGAGACATCCTAGGGAGCATCAGAGTTTGAAAGGGGCGAGCTGCCCGGTCTTCCCACTGTGCTTGTTCAGTCGATGTTGACTTTGCGCAGGCGGCAGTGCGGATCTCAGGTTCCTGTTCAAAGTGCGGACCTCTGAGTGAAGAGCATGTGTCCCCGTGAGAGTTGTGGCTAAGGTAGGGCGTTAGGTGTGTTGTTTGCCGCTATTTGGGGAGCTGCTTGAGCGTTCGCCTCCTTGAAGCAATGAACCCTTTCGCCTCTCAGGGTGCTCTGGAGCTCGTCAGCTTTGGAACCTTGGTAGGAGGACTGGCAGCTTGAGTCTGTGGCCATGCTTTCCTATGAGCTGTAACGTAAAGCCTGTCAAGTTTTCAAAAGGGTTCTCAGACTAGTATCGTCAACTTGTTATGCGCTGCTGTGCGACAGTAGGTCCTTTCTGGTTTTAGGCTTTCCCCATTTCCCTGTGCCCTACCCCGATCTCAGGTCCGCTTCTTCGCCACCCTCAACATCTGGGCAGGGTCAGGGCCCCGCTTTGAAGTTCTGAGGAGTTGGATCTGCAGACACCCTCAACGATGTTAGTCTCTCCTACTTTGTAAATTGCATGCCTGCTTGTGTAGTCTGATGGGATTTCCGAAGGCATGAGGACGGTTATGAGTTGCCCATGACCCTTTCTCGCGCAGGCATCCCGAGCATTCCTCGGCCGCGCTCTTTGATCGCGCCTTGAGCTCAGAGTGACCTCGGCTATACTTCTGACGCCATGTGAACCCTGCCAGCCAGTTTGATCGTGAGTTGGCATCACTGTTGAAAGTTGCCGCAGCATGCTGAGGAGGGGTGCTAGACTCGTGATACTGGATCAACCACAGAAAAGCAAGCGCAGGAGCTGTAGCTTGACATCAGATCTTGCGAGGATGAGTGGAAGGCTGAGTGCACTAGGAAAAAGAGGTGTATTAAATTAAATCGCTCTCCGTGGAACAATGGAAGCAGCTCTTGCTGGAGTTCCTGTAGGACCTCCCGTCGATCCAGCGCCAGCTCCTGGTGTTGTGCCTGTGGTTCGCAACCTCAACAGAAGTCGCCTGGGTTTCAGTCGAGAGGTCATAGTGGAGGCTCCTCTGAACGCTAATGGCGGCGTGCAATTCTTGAACGTTGAGGCGCTGCGCTTGGCACAGCCTCACATCCAAGACCTGCTGAACAACCAGCTCCGCTTTTTGGTCAAGGTGATAGCACGCGTTCGCCTGGCTGAAACTGTCATAGACCCTGAGACCGAGATGGAGTCGGAGCGCTACTCTGAAGTCTGGGTACCGCTTGCTCCTTGGCCGGTGCCTCCCTTGGCTAGGACTGACGAGCGCTTTCGCCGCTACATCTTGCGGGAGGTAGACAGCAGGCTCAACTTTGCTCTCCAGGAATCCAACTACACCGAGGACAGCCGCAAGCGTGTTGTTGGGGTGCGGAGTTTGATGCTCTTGATAGGTCCTGCGGCGTTGGCAGGCAACATCCCGGCTCCCGCAGGCCTNACAGCCGCAAGCGTGTTGTTGGGGTGCGGAGTTTGATGCTCTTGATAGGTCCTGCGGCGTTGGCAGGCAACATCCCGGCTCCCGCAGGCCTACCAGCACCTGGAGGTTGCCATCAAGATTTGCCGGCGCACATCTACCGTCATGGCGTGTGGAACCCGAAGAACTTGGACCACAAGTGCTTCGAACTGTGTGTGCGTGTTCACGTGGCTGGCGTGGGGGATTGCAGCTGCTATGATCGCAAGCAGGCAGCCAAGGCTCTCGGAGCGCCCTTCTTTGACGAACCGCCACCTTCAGGTCCTGGAGCCCGAGCCAGGGACGCTCGCAAGATGGTCGACATGGGTTTGGATTTCAGTATGCTCCCTGAGGGTCCTGTGGCGTTCGAGCACATTGACATCTTTGAAGCCGGCAACCCGGGCAAGGTTGGGGTTTTTGTGTACGAGCCTCTGTCTGCTGAGTGGGCTACGGCGGGTTCAAGCACGGTGCGGCCTCTCAGGGAACCTTCAGTTGCCAAACCTTACGAGCATGAGATCGTCCTGTTGCTCTACCGCATGCATTACAGCCTCGTCTACGATTTCAGTAAGGTTTCCAGCTTGAGGAGCAAGAATCTTCCTGTGGAGATGCAGAGAGGAACCACGCACTGGCACACATGCCCGCGCTGCCAGAGCAACATGAAGACCGAGATGGCTCTCCGAACGCACCTGAGGAAGGGGCTCTGCGACGCCTCTCCTGAGCAGAGAGCCTCCATCCCCAACATTCGCCTGCCGGAATCCGCTGAGGAGGCGAAGCTGNTGAAGACCGAGATGGCTCTCCGAACGCACCTGAGGAAGGGGCTCTGCGACGCCTCTCCTGAGCAGAGAGCCTCCATCCCCAACATTCGCCTGCCGGAATCCGCTGAGGAGGCGAAGCTGCACTACAAGCCTGGTCCGTCGGAGGAATGGTGTGAGCTTGTGATCTACGCTGACTTGGAAGTCTTCCACGACGCTCCTGCAGAAGGTCAGGTTGGGAAGACCATTGCAAAGCAGCACGAGGCAGCATCCACGTGCTATCTGGCTAAAGCTCGCGGAGGGTATGAAGTGCCAAAGAAGCATCGCATCCATCTGGATCGGTGCAGATTGCAGGATGGGCCCTTTGACGTCCTCGAGCGTTTCCTTCGCAGCCTTCTCGAGTTGGCCGAGGACCATCTTCGCTGGTGCAGAGATGTGAACGTTGCCCCAACCTTCAAGCCTGGCGAGGAGGAGGCGTTTCATGCTGCTCAAAACTGCCAATGCTGTGGTGCCGCGTTCGGGCAGGAGACTATGAAGGTGCTTCACCACAGGCATGGGACCGGAGAGTACTTGGCAGCGCTCTGCTCTCCTTGCAACGTGGCCGTCCGAAGGAGGAAGCTCATCCCGATCTTCTTCCACAATGGGGGCGGGTATGACTTCCACTTCCTTGTGAGAGCCATAGCGCACCTGAAGCAGGAGCAGCCCGTGGAGCCTGAATCGTCCGACTCTGAGGAGCTGAGCCTCGACGAGCTGGAGTACCTGGCCGATCTCCAACTCGAGGACTGCGAGGTGTGCGAGCAGCTCGTCGACTGGAAGGAGCTGAAATTCGAAGTGTTGGTGAAGTCTGGCGAGCGCTACCTCCAGGTGCGCCTTGGTCCTCTGCTGTTCCTGGACTCGTGCAACATCTTCCCGACCTCTTTGGAAGCCTTGATCTCTGACCTCCGCGGTACTGAGGAAAACCCTGCTCAGGCCTTCCCGCTGCTTGCTGAGCGCCACCCGGTCTTTGCTGCTGCGGAGCTTTGCGAGGACCGAAACCGCCGCGAGCAGGTCTGGAGTAAGCTCCTGAAGAAGATCCCCATGCCTTTCGAGAAGTTGACTGGACCCGAATGTTGGGATCTGCCTGCGTTGATGCCTGACAAAAGCTACTACAACAGCCGGCTTTCAGGAGAGATCTGCAGCGATGCCAAGTACAAGGAGATCGCCGAGATCGTGGACTTTTTTGGCTTTAAATCATTTGCAGAGTTCCATGACGTGTATTTGTACACAGACATGGCGCTGGCCGACGTTGTTGAGGCTTACAGGGAAGCTTTCTACGAGAACTACTCTTTGGACCCGGTCTTCTACGTGACGGGCGCCTCAGCTTCGTGGGATGCCATGTTGAAGAAATGCGTCGGCAAAGAGCAACCCCTTGGATTGATCCAGAATCGGGAGATCTTTGAGATCACCAGAGCGAGCATCCGCGGCGGCTTGTGCAATCCATTCCAGCCTCATGCTCGTGCCAACAATCCAAGACTCGGAGAGCTGTACAACGCTGAGGAGGCCACGTCATACATCAACAAGTTCGATGTGAACTCGCAATACCCGAGCGTCATGAGCAAGCCTCTACCGGCGGACGGCGGCAATGTGGTGAAGCTTGCCGACAGCAAGAAGGGACGCTTGAAGCAACTCAACGAGCTCCTTGAGGTCACTGACTATGCCTCCAACGAGTACGCAACCTCACACTTGGTCAAGGTCTCCTACTACGTAGGCTTCAGGGCTCATGACCGGGTCGACTGGGCACCTCCGGCACGCATGAGCATCAGCACGGGCGAGCTCAGCGAGTACTCGAAGCAGCTGATGCGGCAGAGGGGGTGGGAGAAGTCGCCGGGCAACCCCAAGCTCATGCCCTTCCTCGGCATGCACAAGGAAGAGGCTTTGCAGCTCAGGCTTCTCAAGTTCTACATGGAGACGATGGAGGTTCGCGTCTGCGAGGTCCACGCCATCATCACCTTTCAGTGTCGAGCTTTTATGCGGCCCTTCATAGAGGAGTGCTATGCTCGGCGGCTTGCTCTGAAGAGCGCGGGCCGCAAGCTGCAGGACAAGGTGGTGAAGACTACTATGTGCGTGCAGTTCGGCAAAAGCGTGCAGAACCAAGAGGCCTTCAAGAACGCGCAGGTTTTTGTGGACCGGAGGCTCTACGAGCGCAAGATGGGCGGCTCTCGCGTCACGGACTTCCACGCCTACCCCTCCTCTGCAGGCTTCCTCGGGGTGATCTACTCTAAGAGGGCGAGAGGCTCGCTGCTAAAGTCGGTCCCGCAGATCGGAGCCTTCGTGCTGGACGAGGCGAGGCTAGACATCATGAAGTACCACTACTCGCTCCGCAAGATCTTCGACGGCGGGCTAGGCAAACCTGTTGACCCCGCGTACAGCCTGGCAGATCGCTCCAAGGTTCGCGCTGTGTACTCGGATACCGACAGCGACATCGTCCACATCTATAGCGAGGAGGACCCTGCCGTCAAGTTGGCGCACAACAACCTGGTTGGAGACAGTCCTTGCTTTTGGGACGTGGGCGGCGATGTCAAGCGTACTGAGGAATACTTGGTGGGGCTTGGGGCGAGCCCTGAAGCTGCGAAGCTGGCTGCAAAGCGGCGTGGTGAGCTGGGTGGCTTCGGCGATGAAGGAGCTCCGCTGGCGATCGCTGAGGTGGTGGCTCTTGCGCCTAAGTGCTACAGCGAGTACCTCACGGACTCCACAGAGTTCTTCCACAAGTTCAAGGTCAAGGGCCTCTCGAAGCAGCAGAGGGAGAAGCTCACCCACGAGGACTATCGCAAGGTGTGGTTGAGTGGGCGGCCTGGTGTTGTGGAGCCGACCTACCGCTTCCAGTCCCAGAACCACGTCGTCGGCCTCGTGCGCATCGAGAGGATCGGCATCACACCCTTCACCGACAAGGTCCACCAGCTGGACGCCTACAACAGCCGCCCTCACGGTCACTGGAGAAATCTTCCGGAGCCGATCCCGAGTTTGTGTCGCTTGGCCTTTGGCTTGGAAGGCTCGAGACGTTTGCCGGAGTGCTTTGTTGACCTCGTGCTCAGCTACCTGCTACCTGGCGGCGGCTACCTTGCTCGCGAGCTGCGGGGCGAACGCCGCGTGGGAGTGATCCGCGGATTGGGAGTGACGGCACCCTCTTCAGCCTAGACAGTTTACCTTGCGTAGTACAGAAAGCTTGGAGCTGTCTTTCTTCTCTACTTCCTAGACGTACAGAATCATGGAAGTTACAGCAACGCGGCCTTGGACAGCCTGCCGCCCTCAGAAAACCACAACCGGCACGATCCGTAGTGCTGATGAACAGGAAAGAGAGATGGTCTGCGCGGAGTGAGCTGCTGTTTTGCTTGAAGTGTGGCATCTCTTGCTTTTTTGGGAACGCAGGTCTCTGCTCAAGGCGGTGCTACTGGACCNTGCTGATGAACAGGAAAGAGAGATGGTCTGCGCGGAGTGAGCTGCTGTTTTGCTTGAAGTGTGGCATCTCTTGCTTTTTTGGGAACGCAGGTCTCTGCTCAAGGCGGTGCTACTGGACCCGCTGGGAAGTTTGCTCTGCGGTCTGCTGCAGCCCTAGCCGCGCGAAGTTCTCTGCTTTGGATTGGGAATAGTCTCTGCCTTTCCCCTTCTACTTTTCGCAGGTCCCTAGCTACCAGCCTTCCCCCGCTCCACCCATCCAACATAAAGAGAGGACCGGCGTTTGTGTAATCTACCCTTCCGATCGTGTAGACTCTTTCGCTCCATGCTGTTTCAGTGACCCGGTATGAGCCCCTAGACTCGATAGGTTTCACCCTGACCCTCACTTGATCTCCAACCTGCAGATGAGGTCTTGGTTCTGCTCCCCGCTTCGCGCGACGGTGCATCGTCCTCAGCGCCTTTAGTGCTTTTTGAGGGTCTTCGTAGGCTTCGTTGGGTGTGACACTTGTTCCAGCATGTTTACGACTGTTGTACTGCTCTAGAACATTCGGCAAGAGTAGATGCCACTGATTGCGGCGTCCGACGCCCGCGCTCAGCCTTCTGACCAGCGCTTCTTTGAGAGTTCTAATTGCTCTTTCGGCCACGATCGCATGGCCTCTGCTGACTAGTTTTTCTATGTCCCAATAGTCCAACTTTTCTTTGAACTCTCTCTTGAACTCTGTCCCATCGTCGGAGTATACGTAAGAAGGGATACCTAGATCCGTGATAACCTTGTTCCATGCTTCTGCTGCTGTTTTCGCGGTTTTATCTTTCATAGGCACTGCCGTAGCTTTTTTCGTGAAGGTATCGATGGCTACTAGCATGTAAGGGTAAGGACCTCGAGCAAAGCTCCCCATGTCTGCCAGGTCAACTTGCAATTGATGCATCGGCTCTGGAGGCACATAACTGTTGTATCCACGCTGGGGTCGATCCTCCCGCGTGATCAACCCATCCATGAAAGTTTTGACATCTTGCCTCGTGATGTTAGGATCCCTCGCTCGAGCTTGTTTGAGGGTGTCCGCTTGATTCCCGAATCCCGTTCTAGGATTCTCATAGACCTGCTTGATGATGTTTTGCCTTGCGGCAGCCATCCTTTAACACTAATACTTGTGCCTGCACTGTTGCTCGCTTGCCGGAAGGTCGTGGAGCGTGCTGTGCTCCAGAACGCTTCTTTTGTGAGTCTGGAGTGCTGAGTCGGTAGCGTGGGAATGCTGCAAAGAAGCTTTACATCTACATGTGCAGTACGCTTGCAATAGGCGAGTGCAGCTTAAAAGGATCTCTTGCTTTTTAGCTGCTTGGCTCGATTATTTACCTGAGAGTGAGGGCGTGCGAGCGTTTGCAGCTTTGATTCCTTTTGCCTGCAACTTTTATCGCTGCTTGGAAGGATTGTCTGGAAAACGTTTGGGGAGGTTTCAGGTCGCGCGGACTCGGATCCGCCATATTTTAAATTCGTTTTTTTTTAGCTTTTATGTTTCTTCTGAAATACAAGTTGCAAGGATGTTGCTTGCAAGTTGCAAGGTGCCGCTTGCAAGTTGCAAGGTGCCGCTTGCAAGTTACAAGGTGCCGCTTGCAAGTTGCAAGGTGCCGCTTGCAAGTTGCAAGGTGGGGCTTGCAAGTTGCAAGGCGCACTTGCGAATGAGTGACCAAAGGTGCCCCCTCCCTTATATATACTATCGGACACCTGAGGCATCTCTGGCTTCAGGCGTCGGCTTTCGCAGAGTCTCGGTTGCGTCCGCTTGCAAGTCGTAGTCCACCTGCTTGACGTACCGACGTACGTGTCTCAGAGGGTGTCTACTGCCTTGGCCACTCCTGTGGCCTTGTGCCGGTGGGTTCCAACGAACTTGACCTCGAACCTCTCGCGCTTGCACTGGACTGGAGCCGTTGTGCTTTTTCTTTGTCTTGCCTCTGAACTTCTTGAGCAGCTCCACGTCTCCCTTGCCAACTCTTTTTTTGCAAGCCTTTCAGTTGCCCCAGAAAGGTCCGCTCACCTTCTTCGCTGGAGTAACTGTCGCTGTCCGAGTCCGTCTTCACTGGTCTTCTGGCGCCCTTAGAGCTGAGACGGGTTCCACATACGACTTTTTCAGACTGGCAGAATTGCTCTCGACGATCGCGAAGGTGCGGCCTGGGTTGTTCGAAGCAACCCTCTTGTTCCGAAGTTGAGCTTTGGACTCGAAGGACTAGCAGCCATCTATCAGACTCTAACTTCTTGAAGATCAATGCTTGTCGCCACGATGGACCCGCTAATGACTTGCCCACTGGAGCGAATGCCAGTGCACCGACCTTCATAGTTCGTTGTGGAGCTGAAAGCCCATGTGCGGANCGCTAATGACTTGCCCACTGGAGCGAATGCCAGTGCACCGACCTTCATAGTTCGTTGTGGAGCTGAAAGCCCATGTGCGGATGCCAAGCTACCGAGAATCGAATCTTCGGCTCAACATCGACCTTGACCCCTGAAAGCTGAGGATTCAAGAATCATGGATTGGGAACATAAGCAGATCATGTTGTGTTTCCTGGCCAGGCTGGGGCAGTGAGCGGATCGCCATTCGACATGCCAGTTCCCTTTTGTAAGGAACAGTCGTTCCGCTTTCGTCATTTGCGTCCAGCTCGTCTCAATCATCCAGTTGTTCGGGCCATTGATCTCAGTCTGGATGCCNCCATTCGACATGCCAGTTCCCTTTTGTAAGGAACAGTCGTTCCGCTTTCGTCATTTGCGTCCAGCTCGTCTCAATCATCCAGTTGTTCGGGCCATTGATCTCAGTCTGGATGCCAAGAGTGCATTCGCATTCTCAGCGAGCTCGTTGGGCCATTCGAGTGCTGGTCAGGGTGAATCGAAACGACAGGCAGTCCTCCACTCCGCGTTCCTGGCAGAAGAACACTCATCATTGGGGCAGTGTTCTCATTCCACTCTCTCTTGCGAGAGTCTCTGCCACTCCAACTTGGGCTCGCAAACATTCGATCGGCAAGATCATTCGCCCTTTCAACCACTCGCGGTCATTCTCCACGACAGTGCCCACACAGTTGTCAAGCTCACGCCACACTCTGGTGAGCTCAACTCCACAATCCATCGCAGTGAGGGCGGCCGACACTTCCACACAGGCCCATGCAGGACCCAGAGGCTCCATAGTAGTTCCTGCAGACCCTTGATGGCTCCCAGATGTTCCACTGCATCGAATGCTTTTGCACACTCTGGATGCCACCGCATTGGTTGTGCTGGCCATCTTTTGCTGACCAACTTGTGCAGTCGAGAACTTGCCATGTGGGCTCGTACTTCTGAGAGAGGTTTTTGCACATCTTTATTTGACCACGCACGATCTTGCCGGTCCGACTACAGAGTGCAGATTGTGCAGCTATCCACAGACTTGCAGCTTTGAGTTGGTTTTTGGTGTGTCAGG
>BGNK01000894.1:28635-39152 GCA_003297005.1 Symbiodinium sp. clade A Y106
CCACCAAAACCACCACCACCACCACCACCCACCACCACCACCACCACCAAAGCGTCTGGGCCCGAGCTTGTGTGAGTGCCCGGGTTGGGTGTGTGTGTGTGTGCGTCCTCCCCTTTCCCCTGCCTGTGGTGTGCCCCGTCCTTCTGGGATTCTGGGATTCAGGGTTCTCTCGCCATACGTTGTCATCTCCTCGGTGCATCGGCCTCTGCGGCGCCTCTGACTGACCTGGACCATTCATGCATCCTAGCCCTGGTGGCTTGGGATGCCGGCTCCTCCCCCTACTCAGTCTCTTCAGCAGTCTGCAGCTCGACTTTGGCTTGACGGTCCCGACGAAGCTGAAGGTAGGCGCCTCAACCGCACCATCAGATTACAGGGTATACGGTTTCCCGCTGCACTGCTGGCCACGACCTCATCGTCCACTTCGAGCCAAGCACCTACCCAAGCTGACGCTAGACGACAAGCTCGTGCGCTGGTGGCCAGAGCTCACCTTCCAAAGGACGCCTCGCAGGGTGATACAGCTGCGGTCTCCGGAGCACACCAACGCCACGTGGATCTTAACACCATGGACTAAGGACCATTGGACCAAGGTACGTGCACTCAAGGACTCTGTGCTAGGGTCAGACACGGACGCGCAGTCACGTCCAGACCTACCGCCCAGCAAGCCTCACATGTGTGTGCTCTGCCTCTGCCATGGTCGCATTCTGTGCCGGTTCGCTCTGCATTGGTGCGACCCCCCCCCATGCTTAACTAGCGCTGGATCTTCCCTCCTCACCCCTGCTGTGTGGCCGCAGGTATGCCTTCAGACACGACTGCTCCATGCCCGGCCGGCTGCCTTTCCGCCTGCAGGAGCCCAGGGTCTCCCACATTGCCCCCTCCTCTTATGGTTTAAACCACAGGTTCACCTCGCTGGGATGCACCCTGCCCTTCGCAGACTTTCCTCTTCTGTTTTGATCCCCGTTCGGTTTAGAGCCCGAGAGCCCCACTCAGATGTGCAGTGCCTTGCTTGCGCCTCGCGCAGCGTGCATCTCAAGTGGGTACTAGGTGGTCGACCAGTTGCAAGTCAAGGACTACTTGGTTTTCATAAACCGCTTTCTCAAGGGACTGTTTCTGCACCTCTGCCCTCCGTCATGGCGCCTCGACCTCGGACCATCTTTACGGAGCACCTGAGAGAGGCTTCCTCTTCCCCTGTGCCGAGCTCGGGTATTGGCAGGAGACGCCACAGGTCTGTCAGGGAGGCCGATGTTGACCTTACAGTTGATTCTGATGCCGGTAGACCTGTGCCTTCTGCGGCTGGAGTCGGCAGGGACTCGGGGGTTGCCTTCCTAGAGGCAGATCTTCGTGTGGAGAGGGCGCCAGACGAGTTTCTTGCGGTGGCGGCCTCCTTGGGACGTGGGTACGCACAGGGTCTCTCCACCGCCAGGCCTCTCGACACAACCTCTCACAGAGTTAAGAGGAGGCGTGCCAGATCCTCGAGGTCCCCTGAGAGGAGCGGTGAGCGCACCTGGCTTGCGGGAGCCACGCCCGGTGGACGGCCCTTGCACCCTGGCTGCTCGAGGAAGGCTGGAACAGGAGATACCGTGGTTCAGGTTTCAGAAGGAAGCGACGAGGATGAGGTCATCCTGATGGAGGAGAAGGCGGCAGCTGCTCCAGCCCGGCTGCCTCCAAAACCCAAGCCGATGCCTCGGCCCCGGAGGGTGACCGCGGAGGCTTCCTCGTCACGCACCTCCACTCCGAGAGGCCCGGCGGTGGACTTCTCTGCTTCAGTCACTGCGTGTGACAGGGACGATGCAGTCATGATCCAGGGCGAGCTGGTCTCCGCTGATGAAGAAGCCGATGTGGCATTGTGCAGCAGACGACCACCTCCAGTGTCCTGGCCTTCACTTGACGACCTCAACAAGGTGCCATCGGACGANCTGATGACCTCACAGCCCACCGGCCGCCTCGGAGCTGACTTGAGTGAGACTCCCAACCCTGCCACGCCACAGTTCGCTAGAGCAGACTTGATCCACCAGGCTGCTTTGCTCGATCAATCCGGGCACAATGCCCTGAGCGGTGCTCTGGGAGACGGTGACGGTACTCCACCGCAAGTGTTCATAATGTCACCTGAACTGGACTCGATCTTGCACATGTATGATTACACGGGGTCTGCGCGCAGGGCTCCCCTTAGGGCCCACCCTGGGGTTCACCCTTGGACTCTTCTCTCCTCTACCCCTCGAACCCTTTTCACGGGATCCCTACTTGTGCTAACCAGCTCACCCGTCCCGCGCCTCCATAGCCTAAGTCCTGAGGGTGACCACTCCGCATGCAGGACTGCCAGAGCCGCTGCGCTGCGCGGCCCGTACGGGGCCTGCCCACAGTGCAGGTACGCACGATTATGCCGGCATGTGCCCACACTGCTACGTAACCGCCGATTCCAGCACCATCCCTGGGTCCAGTGTGCTGGGAGGTGCCATCGCAAAGGCCACAATGCGAAGTCAGTGCGCCCTTATGGATGGAGTCGCAAAGGCGACGTCTCTCACAGTCAGCTATGCACTTGTCGTTCCGTCCTGAGCCCGCGTACCCTGTTGTACGCCCTTCAGACAGGTCTCTGGAGTGGTCCGCCTCGTCAGCGTGGCGCAGGTCCGTGGTCGGGGCCCTGTTGGCAGCGCGCTAAGCTAGGCCACACCCTGTTCTGTATCAGTATGCAATGCTCGCGCGGTTTGACTGCACTGTGTGAGTACTGGCTAGCAATGCGCACACCACATACACATACGCCACCCACCCAGGCCTCCAACTCCCCTTCCTACACATGTGGCCCCCCCGGTCCCAAGTCCGGGGAATGTCCTAGCTATGGTCACCCACTGCGAGGCTCCAAGCTTTGCTTACTTCTTCTCCTCTCCCGACCGATGCTGACTGCTGGGACATTAGNATGTGGCCCCCCCGGTCCCAAGTCCGGGGAATGTCCTAGCTATGGTCACCCACTGCGAGGCTCCAAGCTTTGCTTACTTCTTCTCCTCTCCCGACCGATGCTGACTGCTGGGACATTAGACGCGAGGGTTGTCGCACCTGCCCAGGGTGCGGCTGAAGCGGCACCTACCGTATCTGTGCTGACTTCACAAGCTGCCGCGAAGCAGCTTCTGGGCAAGCAGGCGACGCAAGAGTCGCAACCGCAGAGCTTCAGCAAGATCCAAAAACGCTCCTATGCACGTGCGCTCAGGCNGCTGCCGCGAAGCAGCTTCTGGGCAAGCAGGCGACGCAAGAGTCGCAACCGCAGAGCTTCAGCAAGATCCAAAAACGCTCCTATGCACGTGCGCTCAGGCGCGCTGCGGAAAGAGGCGGTGCATGGTACCGGGGGCGCTGGATCAAGCAGGACCCGGCAGCCAGATCCACGCTCACGTCTGCTGCCCCCACCCGACACTCCACCAGGCAAACTGGCAGGGCTTCGCCGGGCACGGCTAGCCGACATTACGATCTACTCACGTGGAACGTCGGAGGCTTAGGCGGCGGGCTCTACGACGAGCTGTTGCTTTACATTAAACAATCCTCTCATGACATCGTCATAGTCCAGGAAACTAAATGGCGATNCGAGCTGTTGCTTTACATTAAACAATCCTCTCATGACATCGTCATAGTCCAGGAAACTAAATGGCGATTTGAATCTACTTGGGAGGATGAGCAACACTACTTCATACACACAGGTTCCCCGGCCAAAGATCACTGCCACGCTGGCGTTCTCACTGTCATCGCCCGTAGAATTGTGGACCCAGGATCCCTCCGCTTTATCGCGCCCATCGCAGGCCGCCTGCTTAGGGTGCAATTCAAACATGGACCGAGACAGATTGATGTGATCAATGTTTACCAGCATACCTGGCGTAACACCAAGCACGTCACAGCCCTTCGNATCGCGCCCATCGCAGGCCGCCTGCTTAGGGTGCAATTCAAACATGGACCGAGACAGATTGATGTGATCAATGTTTACCAGCATACCTGGCGTAACACCAAGCACGTCACAGCCCTTCGTTCCAAGCTCTGGGATGAACTCACCAAGCAGGTTCATGAGGTTCCACTACGCAGTAGACTACTGATTGGTTGGGATTTCAATACGCCCTGCCTTCAGGCCGGTGCCCCCGCCGTAGGGCTCTCGGTACTGGCCAAACCCGATCATGGGATCCTAGACTCCGATGACTTTGGGTGTCTGATTCAGGGACTCGACCTGGTGGTGCTTAACACCTACCAGCAGGCGGTTCCGTGCCACACCTATCAGTGGGACAAACAGAAGTCCCAAATTGACTTCTGGCTTGTACGACGTCTGCACTCGGGAGGCACTGCCAAGCAGGCGAAGCCCCTACACAACTTCATTCTTGGTCGCTGGAGAGGAGGCCCTCGTCACATGCCGGTCTCCGCCCAGGTCATGTGCCACTGGCAACCGTGGGAGCATCACCGCACGCAGCATGGATCTCGAGAAATTGCGGTGGATCGCCATGCCATACAAATTGCACTCTCCACCGAAGGGGATGATAAAGTTGCACTGTTTCGCACTCAGGTCCATCAGATGCTTGAGAGCGCTGACTCCAACTCGCGAAGCATTGAAGACCTGCAGGCTGGAATCTATAACATTGCATGTCGGATCTTTCCTAAACACCCGCCCCAGAGAGTCTTTAAGCCCTGGCAAGACGGTGCAATGACCCACTATGCACATACCATGTGGAGTCACTTCCGCTCGCGCGCGGCAATTGTGCGTCAGTGTGGACGTCGTCTTTCTCTCCATGCTGCTTTTAAAATCTGGAAGCACACTATGTACTTTAATCGATTACACAAGGCAGCACTTGCGCGTGGCAAAGCGCTCCGCAAAAAGCGTCGCGAAGATCTCCTTGATCAAGCATGCAAGGCGGCACTGGAAAGAGATTATCGCGAACACCATCGGCTCATCAATTTGCTAGCGCCTAAAGCAGTGTATCGTAAGTTTCAGCTGAGGTTAGAAGGTAAGCTCCTTACTCCTGAGCAAGAACTCCAGGCCATGCGTCAGCACTTTGAAAAGCTCTACAATGCGGCGNGCGCCTAAAGCAGTGTATCGTAAGTTTCAGCTGAGGTTAGAAGGTAAGCTCCTTACTCCTGAGCAAGAACTCCAGGCCATGCGTCAGCACTTTGAAAAGCTCTACAATGCGGCGGAGGCGGCGAATCAGCGTCGGGCTGTCTCCCTTCCTGAGCCCATCCCGGTTGACGCACAGGAAGTACTCGAAGCCCTTAGAGTGCTCCCGGCCGGCAAAGCCGGCCTTCCTGGAACCTCGCCGGGTGCGGTCTGGCGCCTCTGCGCGGACCAAGTTGCTCCTCATATCGCGGGTGATCTACGGAATCGCTGGGGTCAGGAAGCCGCCACACTCCCGAAAGACTGGACCATCGCCAGCTTGGCTCTTATACAGAAGCCGGGCAAACAAGGAACTTCCCCCGGTGACTATCGTCCCATTGGTCTCATAGATGCCATGGGCAAAGCCTCNACACTCCCGAAAGACTGGACCATCGCCAGCTTGGCTCTTATACAGAAGCCGGGCAAACAAGGAACTTCCCCCGGTGACTATCGTCCCATTGGTCTCATAGATGCCATGGGCAAAGCCTCAATCTCCATGCTCATGTCTAAGATGCGTCATGATCTCGTCCAGTACGTCCTTGACACTCCTCAATTTGCGTATGTGCCGGGCCGCTCTACACATGACGCTCTCCGTAGGGTCTGCTTCCATAATAGGCAAGTGCAGCGACTCTTCAAGGCAATACGCGTAACCCGCACATGCGCAAGGCTGGTCTTCGAGCCGTCCCCCTTGCTGGCGGACTGCAGGCGTGCCTGGATTTAAGTTCCGCATTTGACTTGGTCCCGCGAAGTGGACTCATGGAGGCTCTCTTTGAAGCTGGAGTCCAGGAAGCACCGGCGAGGCTGATGTTGCATTGGCTTGAAAGAAGTGTTTATCGCATTAAGGTTGAGAGCCATGTGGCAGACATACCTTCGTCCCGGGGGGTCAAACAGGGATGCCCTGCTTCCCCCTTGCTCTATGCGGCCTTCATGTCTCTCATTACACGCCGACTGGATTGCAAGCTGGGCAGGAACTGGGTGGCAGATCATCTCACTGCCTTTGCGGATGATCTTCATGTCTCATGCTTAATCCGGTCGTATGTTGACCTAGACAGGTTCTGTCAGTGCCTTGGAGTAGTGCTTCATACACTGAGCCAACATGGCATGGTCGTGAACGTCCAGAAAGTCGCTGTGATCTTGGCCCTCAGTGGGACGTCTCGTCGTCAGGCTTTGCGAGCGTTCACTAAAAGATCAAGGATCATAGATACCTTAGAATCTCCTGCTCAGGGGAGAGACTGCTGCTTCCGATCCACAGGCAGGCGCCATANTGGGACGTCTCGTCGTCAGGCTTTGCGAGCGTTCACTAAAAGATCAAGGATCATAGATACCTTAGAATCTCCTGCTCAGGGGAGAGACTGCTGCTTCCGATCCACAGGCAGGCGCCATACCTGGGAGCGGTCACCAGCTACCTGAACTTTGCGGAGCTTTCGCTACAGCTGAGACTGCAGAAATGCAAGGCTGCTCAAGCCCGTCTTCGTGGCGTCCTTCAGGGGCGTCGGGGTCTCTCCCTCGGACAGCGTATCCTTCTGTGGAAAANTCGCTACAGCTGAGACTGCAGAAATGCAAGGCTGCTCAAGCCCGTCTTCGTGGCGTCCTTCAGGGGCGTCGGGGTCTCTCCCTCGGACAGCGTATCCTTCTGTGGAAAACCACAGTGCTACCATGTGCCATGTACGGACTTGGAGCATGCGGGTTGACTGGCATTCAGCTGGTCCGCCTTCGCCAGGTACTGCTTAAACAGCTGAGGGCTATCTCTAGAACCCCAGCACATATCACACATGAATCCGATGCCGCCCTTCTCTCCAGACTAGGTGTCCTCGCTCCCCAGCAAGCGCTTGCTCGTCAACATGCCAGGATGCTAAGGTGTCTTGACAGAGCAGATGTGTTCGTCATGCAGCAGGATCATCCATGGATGTTATACCTGGAGACGTGCTGGTCTGCCCATCCACAGGATGGAGACGACCACGTGAGGAAGGAGCAGACCAATGTGCCTTTAACTGACACAGTCACCCGCTCGGCCCCCAGATCAGAGCCATGTGTGATGAGTACCGATCATCCCCCAGCGTGCAGCCCTCTTACCTACGAGCCTCTGAGCGCGCATCCACTCTCACATACCGCCACACATACAGAGATGTTTCCTTCACTACCCTCCCCTTCCTCTCCTGTCCTACAGGCTCGTCCTGTGATGAGCGCCACCATGACTACACACGTCACCCCCGCTCTCAAACCCTTTCGGTGCCCACACTGTTCGCGCTGCTACGCGGATATCTCTACATTGAGGTGGCACATGACCAAGGTGCACAAACTGAGAATGCAGACCATACCATNCGACAGGGCACGCCACGCTAAACAAGGTATGCCCATTTGTTCATTGTGCAACGCCAAATTTACCAGGTGGGAGACCCTTGAAGCTCACATCAGCCATCAACGCTGCACTCAGGCGCTACCCACGATCTTCACAGGCGTGAACACTGACCCACACGCGGACCCTGCCCTTGGCACTCCTGACCAACCCCACAGCCCGCCAGTCTGTGATACAGCCACTACTGTCTAGGATTTTAAGGCTGACGGCGCCTGTTGCGACGAGGTACCTGGTTCTGCTGACCTGGTACCCACAGACCCGGCCCGAGACCTGACCGCGACAGCTGTACAGAGCGTCTCAAACGACGCGGCACCTGTTGAATGCACTGTAGCCATCACTACTACGGCAGCTGAGGTGACAGCCGGCCATACTACCGAAGGCCTCCCTGAACTGAATGGCCTTCAGATGCCTACGGGCCCTTCTGGCCCTCTGAGCTCCTGTCCACCCAATCAGCTCTTCCACAGCTGTCTTGATATCCTAAAGGCAGGTGGCCTGCGCAGGCTGATAAAAGCTCCGCTGATGCCATTGCTCCTTCACCACTGCATCATCTGTGGCCAGTGGCATGAACGACCACACATGATCAAGATGCATTTCCGTTGTCTGCATCCGGAGTTTTACAACTCGAGTGAGGGAGCGACGCAACTTGCTGCTCGGACGGGAGGCGCTTTCTCACCGTGCCTCTACTGCGCTCAAACCAGAGCACACCCTCGACAGCACTTACACACTTGCATTGCACTTTGGCAGGCCTGCGTCCTCCACCTCTACAGCGGCGATGGACACGAGCCAGGCGGACGCAGCGATGGAAGCGTTCTTCGGACCGGTCCTGGGAAACAGGACGGCGGAACAGGCCTCGACGGGAGAGGCGGATGCGGAGAGGGCGACAAAATCCGGGAAACCCAATGCGGGAGGCAAGGGCAGAGGGAATCCGAGGGGAGGAGGAGCAGGAGGGCGTCGACACCCACGCTCCGGCAACGGACAAGGAGGACAGGGCCAGGCGGGGACGGAAGTCCTGAAGCTGGTGGCCAGAACTCTTGTTCATCAAAACGAGGCGTTGACGGCGCTCAGGCAAAGCACAGGCTGGATCTGGTGGCTTCGCATTCCGGAGCCGTCTCCCATTCCGGCCATGACCACCGCCGCTCAGAAGTGGAGAGAGGAAATCGTGAAAAAGGACAGCAAGCTCAAAGACCGGCCACTTCCTCAGGTGCTGTTCTGGACGATGATGTCTTTCATCAAGGAAACGGTGGAGAAAATGGGCGAAGAGGAGATCAAGACAGCCAAAACCTCGGGTTGGATGACGGCGGACGGGCTATGGGTTTACCAACGCTGGAACCCGGAGACCAAGTGTCTGGAGCAGGACTCGACGCGTGCAGCACTGAAGCCGGAAGAGCTTTCGCTTCTCCTAACGGACATCATCCGCCTGACCCATCGCGAGACGTTGTCCCGCTTCAAGCCGCTTCGTACTCTGGAGGAGAACCTTCNCCTAACGGACATCATCCGCCTGACCCATCGCGAGACGTTGTCCCGCTTCAAGCCGCTTCGTACTCTGGAGGAGAACCTTCAGGGTCAGTCGGTTCCAGTGCTGATGGATGTGGGCCTTCGGTGCCCAGAAGCCACCACCCTCTTCGAGAATCTGACCAGACTCCAAGGCAACTCCTCCCTGCAGACCTCGGGAGTCTCCTTCCGTCGGGAAGGCTTTCGCAAGCCACCCAACCTGGTGAAGTTGCTCGAACGGGTGTTTGGATGAGGACGATACTCAGCAACCTTGTGTTAGCTAATCCCGGCAATCACTGCTACATGAATGCATCTGTGCGTTCTCTGCTATGGACTTTGGCCGGTTGCGCAGGACATTCTACGCTCGACAGGCATGTCTCCCCCCTTGGAGCGCAGGCCGCAAACGCTCTGGCTCCACACAAGCCAGACTCACGTCTTCAGCCGATCCTGGTTCATAACCTCTTCCCTTGGAGGCTGCTCGCATCCGGATGGCAGTCCCCTCAGCAGCAACATGACTGTGCCGAATATATTGCACACATAATACCCAGAATGTGTCCGGAGTGCATGAAGGGAGAATGGTCTGCAAGGGTTGAAGTAGATGGCACTGTGATCGATACAGAACACGCGCCCACTACGCAGGCTCTCTCACTGGAGATCCCGGCTGGGAATGTGCACCGCACGCAGGCGCTCATACACCACTGGCACACTCAATCGTCCGTACATGCTCTCAGGCTCCCACCTGAGATTTTGCTTCTTCGTTTCGTCCGCTACTCACTTCATGTGGGAGGAGTACTCAAAAACTCCGCCACGATAGAGTGGGTGAGCATACATGTGACTCGCACAACATTTCGTACACAGTGGAGGCTGCCGTCCTGCATGCTGGGCAGACCATCACTTCCGGCCATTACACCACCTGTCTACATGCCTCAGGCGGGACTTACCACTGTGATGACGGTAGGACTCCCAGACTCGCGCCATTGGTGACCGGCAACCCGCATAGATCCGACGAGGTCTATCTGCTCCTTTGCAGGCGGGTGCAGTGATCCCCACTCTTTTTCAGGCTTGCACCACGAACGCGCGATCTTCCTTGAAGGTTCGTCGCGCTGCTAATGACACGGCGCTGGGAGCGCCGCGGTGGGCCTTTCGCTCGCACTGCAAATTCAGTGGAGCCAAACACGTCATCTGCTCGCTTTGCCTGCATTTTTCTTGTGAGTCTCTGAGTTCATGTCAGCCGGGCTGCGCACTCTTCTTGCTTGTCTGCATGGCTCTCAGCAAGCGCGCTAATGCCCTTGCACAATCCCTTTTTGAGTAGGCTGTTCACGCTTGGTGTGTGACATGCTACCTACGCGGCCCGAGGGCATATCAGCAGAACTGTGGAACCTTGAGCTGCCCTCAATCCTAGGTGCTGCCCATGCTGAGTTTCGTGAGCCGTCCGATCCGCTCACCTCACCACATTCACCTGCACACTCACCCCCCTCTTATCAGTCCACTCAGCTTGATCAGGAGTCTGAGCCTGAAGATGTGCTGCCTGCAGAGCCACTTCCGGCGGCTTGCTCTACCCCGCCC
>BGNK01000894.1:39174-130237 GCA_003297005.1 Symbiodinium sp. clade A Y106
CACCACATTCACCTGCACACTCACCCCCCTCTTATCAGTCCACTCAGCTTGATCAGGAGTCTGAGCCTGAAGATGTGCTGCCTGCAGAGCCACTTCCGGCGGCTTGCTCTACCCCGCCCATGGTGGGCGACTTGGTCGGCCCTCATGACACTAAGGTTCAGGATGATTTGGCCATGGTATCCTCCTCGTCTTCCAGGTCTGGGCCAGCTCCATCGCCAGGATCCGGATTCACATCGCCAGAAACTCATCTTCTGGACTGGAATGTCGCGGAATGTCAGATGCATCTGGTGCTANGTCTTCCAGGTCTGGGCCAGCTCCATCGCCAGGATCCGGATTCACATCGCCAGAAACTCATCTTCTGGACTGGAATGTCGCGGAATGTCAGATGCATCTGGTGCTAGACTCCTCGAAGAACATCGATTTCAGTGGTCTGCCCTCGCCCTCGCATGAGGCGGACCGTCTGGCTCAAAGCATCCTGGCAATGGGCACTGCGTCTTTTGTGGTTATTGCTAAGCTACTGGATCTCCTTCCCTCGGCTACCAATGCCAAGCGGCGCAGAAACAAATGTGAACAACTGCCGGGTCAGAGATCCTTTTCGGCTGGAGCCTTCGCGATTGGTGGATTATTCGGGATCCAGAACACCACGATCTCTCATCCGTGGACTACCGTGCTTCTCACCTCTATTCTTCGTGGAGCTGATCCACTCCATAGATTTTCTTCGCTGACGCTACAGCGCAACGTCATGGTGCACATGCACCAGGACAATAATAACGAACCGGGTTTTCCTAATCTGATCGTGCCCTGCAGTCGTTGGCGTGGAGGTTGTTTATGGGTACAGGCGGCAGGCGGAGCTCACGCTCTGGACCCGTCTTCGGGCCCCGGTACTATGATTCGTATTGCATGGCCAGGTATCACCTTCTCTCCACATGTGAAGCACGCCACTACTCCATGGAGCAACGGCGACCGTATTATTCTTGTGGGCTTCCAGACAAAGCGAGTCTGCTCCTTACAGGCCACTGAAAGGCATCGGCTGTATCAGTTGGGTTTCCGTGCGGAGCCCTAACCCTGCTCGGGCCTTCACCTCGGGGAGGGTATGAGGACACGATCTGTTCCGACCCTCTGACCTCGTCATGCGAGCACTGCTGCAGGAAGCCCCACGAGCTTCTATTTGTTCGACTCTGTCTACGGTAGCTTGGATCTTGCTTTGATGCCCACAAGGAGGCATCGCTCAGCTCTGGTGCGCATGAATAGCATGCGAGCTGTCTATGAACAGCCAGCGGCGCAACCGCTGACCTTTCAACCTGTCGCATAGTCGAGACTCCCTCTGACTGCGGTACAAACAAACCACCACCACCACCACCACCACCACCAGCACCACCACGTAGGACAATGAATGCAATTACCCATGTCAGCACAGCAGTTGTTTTGATCTGTGCTGTACTACTTTGTGCTTCTCGCGGCTAATGACTTCGGCCATCTTTGTGAACTGCGTGATTATGTGCTTCTTGACATATTACGAGCATGAGGGTGCCGTGATGCTAGCGATGATATTCAACTTGATGGTGCTGCAGTAAAGATGATGCCAAATGTCGAGATGAGCTGTTCTTGATGTCATTACCGTTGCTGCCATGCTGTAACGGCCCAGGAGAACAAAGACAAGTTGGTGGAACTCCACAACGGCTGCATCTGCTGCACCCTGCGCGAGGATTTGATAGAGAGTGTCAAAGCTTTGGCCTTAGAGCTCCGCTATGAGCACCTCCTCATTGAGACCCGGCAACTGAATGAGTAAAGGTCACTCTACACTTCTTGGGATACTATGGACCTGAAGTGTACATTTTCGGGGCTTATGAACTCAGCAACTAAGGAGAGCACCGGAATCTCTGAGCCGATGCCTGTGGCCAGCACATTCGCAGCTTCCGATGACAAGGGCCTGGCGCTTCTGGGCGGTGTCGCGAGGTTAGACACACTGGTCACGGTGGTGGATTGCAGGAACTTCCTGAATGATTATCGCTCAGAGGAGAGGGCTGTGGACCGGAAGGAGCTGGGTGCGGAGGACGGCGACAAGCGCTCCGTCGTGGACCTCCTGGTGGAGCAGGTGGCACTTTTGTATCGCCCGCCAGATCATAGGTAAGTTCGATGTATAAGGACTACCAAACCCTGAACCTTAAACCCCCGAAACCCTGAACCTTCAACCGCTAAACCCCGAAACCCTCAACCTTAAACCCTGAAACCCTGAACCTTCAACCGCTAAACCCCCGAAACCCTCAACCTTAAACCCCCGAAACCCTGAACCTTCAACACCGCTAAACCCCCGAAACCCTCAACCTGAAACCCCCGAAACCCCGAACCTTCAACCGCTAAACCCCGAAACCCTCAACCTGAAACCCCCGAAACCCTGAACCTTCAACCGCTAAACCCTCGAAACCCTCAACCTTAAACACCCGAAACCCTGAACCTTCAACCGCTAAACCCCGAAACCCTCAACCTGAAACCCCCGAAACCCTGAACCTTCAACCGCTAAACCTCCGAAACCCTCAACCTGAAACCCCCGAAACCCTGAACCTTCAACCACTAAACCCCGAAACCCTCAACCTGAAACCCCCGAAACCCTGAACCTTCAACCACTAAACCCCCGAAACCCTCAACCTGACGTGACGCGCTTTTTCTGAACTCCCCAGGTGGAATTCGCGAACATGCTGGTCCTTAACAAGACCGATCTCGTCTCCTCCGAAGATCTTTCTCGCCTCAAAGGCATTCTGCAAAAGCTGAACCCGGCGGCACGTATGGTCGAGAGCCAGTTCGGTGTCGTCAGCCCGAAGCTAGCTCAGTGTTGGGGATCCTTCTTACTTTGGGATGTCGGATCTCTGCATTGCTTCAGAACGAGAATCCCCTCAAAAAGCATCCCTTCTGATGACGAACAGGAAGCTCGTGCTGAACACTGGCAGCTTCGACATGAAGTGGGCGAGCATGGCGCCGGGATGGGCGCGAGAGCTCCAGGGACAGGTCCACAAGCCTGAGTCAGAGGAGATCGTGCAATAAGGGTGTAGGGGGTTATAGGGTTCAGGTTTTGGGTTGAAACTGAGATTGCCAAATATTGCGAGTAACGACGGTAACAATAGTGAATAGTGATAGGCGTTCGGGTTTTTCAGAGGTTTTAGATGGACTGTTTGAGCGTTCCCAAGAGGTATTTTAGGGGTGCTCTGGGGGCTAGTAGCGTCTGGTTTAGAGCCTTCCAGCTTGTGGTTGTAAGGGTTTTGTAGGGTCTTGCAGCAGTACCTGTGCATACCTGGGTTGGGGGACCTACAGACCTGCAGCCCGCAATCCAGGAGTATGGCATTTCGAGCTTCGTTTATCGCGCGGACCGCCCCTTCCATTCCGAGCGCCTGGCGACCATGCTTCAGAAATTCTCCTTTCCGGGCATGCTGCGCTCCAAAGGCATTCTCTGGTGCAGCGGGAACAACGAGTCAGCTGTGGAGTGGAGTTCGGCGGGCCTCATCGGCGAGATCAAGCCGGGGCCCAGGTGCCACCTTTCGGGTTCGGAGACCTGAAGCCACAAAGCCGAAGCTTTTCATCACAGAGCCCTGCAGCCTGAAGCTGTCTTTCCTTCGACACCCGAAACCCCTATCACTCAATACGCTGATACCCTGAAACGTAATCCGAAGCTTAAACCTTAAGCCCGAAATCCTCCTAACCCCAAAGCCCTAAACCCTAAATCCCAGCCGAAACCCGAGGTGGCTCGCCACCTCGGTGCCGAGAGCTCAGTGGCCGGCGCAGGCGGAGAAGTTCAAGGCGAGTCGCCACGGCGACCGACGGACGGAGATCGTCTTCATCGGAGCTGAGATGGTGGAGGCGCGCAGATATTGCGGGTTTCCGGCGGGGTTCAGGGGGCTTCCCGAAAAGGATGGGTCTCGAGTTCCGGGATTTGGTAAGACTAGCTTCCGAAAGCCGACGCAACTCCGAAGAGGCTGACGTAAGGGCAGCCCTCGACGAGTCCTTGCTGACCGTGGAGGAGTTCCGGCAGGGAGCGCACCTGCCCTTCTACAAGCCGCTGCAATGCTCCTTTGCACCGGAGCCTCGTGGCCCTGGGAGCCTGCAAAGTCAGATCGAGGTTTAGGTCACAGGTAGGGTGTAGGTTTGGGGTTTAGGGCTTACAGTTTTGAGTTTAGGGTTAAGGCGTTGTGGGTTGGGGCTTGGGTTTTAGGGATTTTAGGGTTTAGGCCTGAGCGTTTGGTGAAGATGCAGTTCTTGTCAGATGCCTCGCGGATGCTGTGCTCCAGCGCCGCGTGGTTTTGAAGCCATATTCATTTCTGACTGCATTTTCGTAGTAGCAACGAAGAAGGTGTATTTAAGACTAATAAGCCAAGATGCCACTAAGAGTGTGGCTGCTCGGGAGACCAGGCCGCCACCAGGTCCCAGCAAGAGCTGGCGAATTTCGTCCGCCACGGCGCGGTTTAATTCCAAAATCTTCAGGAGAGGTCCTGAAGTTCAGAGGGGCGAGCTTTCATTTTGTCCTCAGAGATACAGGAGTCCTGTACAGAGCATCCAAGAGGATGCGGACTTGTGAAATCCGTCCGCAGTGTGTGACAAGGTCACCCGGGCTTGGTGCTTGCTTCTAATGTAGGAACCTGACTAAGACACCTTGGTTCCAGCATGAGTCATGAGTCCTACTATTTTGGGGTTATAGGCCCGGGGTTCTTCCTCAGGTTTAGTGCCCCAAGGACTCCCATCAGGTCTATGCAACAGCTTGAGTTTGTGATGTCTGTGGTTCGAGCTTGGTATGCCAGTCGGAAGACACATCACTGAGCATGCGCGAGAATGCCCTACTCGGCTTTGCCACTGCAAAGAAACTTGCACCCTTTAACCTTTAAAGTTTGCAATAAGCAAAATGGCTGTGCTGCCAACATGTGCAGGGCCCGTCTTTGTGGCAGGTGAATTGAAGGATGCATCTCCGCATCTCCTGAAGTCTCTTATGTTACCTTTGGTTAGTAGGGACTGGAGGAATAGGGTACGATTATAACTACCCTACTAACCAAAGGTAGGTGTTGAAGCATCCTGCGTTTGTTTCGAGGCTCAAGGTTCACGACCACAGATGGGTGGTTCGCGGTCAAGCTTAAATCACATTCTTTGCGGTCTGTACGCTAGTGAAGATTCACTATACCCTATAAACCCTAAGTGGTAGTCATCCCATGAGACTGGCAGAGGAAGTAAAGCACGGACTATGTGATGCCGTCATGTCTTCGAGGCTCTAGCTCCAGTACTGCCCTATATAAATCCATGATGCCGGAATCCCTGAAACTTTGAACCTGGTGCAACTTATTGGGAGTTTCCGAAAATAGGGGACCCTAGTATATTACCCTAAATAGTAGGATCCTTAAATTGAGGACCCCAAAATAAGGTAACCCCCCCCCCCCAATATTTTCGGGAACTCCCGTATAACCCCTGAGCTCTAAGCCATCACGGCTGGACATGGAGCCGAAATTCCAGACGTAATCCAAGCTCTCGAGCCTCGTGTCTTGCTGAGCATGCCCTCAGCAAGCTCCCGAGTTCCTTCCGAAGGATGTGGAGAGGCAAGGATCCGTGCAACTCACAGCGGACACGTAGGATGGGCTTGCGGCGTGTTTGTTCAGAGGGCTTTGCAGCGGCTGCAGTTGTTTGGCAGTCGGAAAGTGTGCGTGCACATGCTTTGTGCTCCGAATCTTGAGATTGTCGGCTGCAGCTGCGCAGAAGAGCACTCGAGCTAGACAAGTAGTTTCCCGCGTGCTCGCTCTCTCGCATGTCCATGGCAAACGGCCATGGTGGATCCCAAGCTCCCAGTCTGCAAACCCAAAGCCCGGACCCACGCCCTTAGTCGATACCCCCCAGAGAGTCGCCAAGGTTGGAGCGGAGCCCTTGCACAGAACCATGGCAGAGGTCTCCAAGAAACTGGGGTTGATGGAGACCGTTCGACATGTATGTCAGGCGGTCCAGATCCCTCTGCCCGGAGTGGTCGTCGTGGGCGAACAGTCTGCTGGCAAGTCCTCGCTCTTGGAAAACATATCCGGAATTCAGTTTCCGCGCGCCCAGAACACCTGCACACGCATGCCGTGTATTTTGACGATGCTAACAGACCCAACAGTCAAGGAGTCCTTTGCCCTTGTTTCGATGGATTCGAGCTTTACCGATGCAGCTTGCAGAATGCTGTCAAAACGTTTGTGTTAGGCACATCTTCCAGTTTGTGTGGACTTTCGGGCTTTTTCCACAGTTTGAATGAAGTCTTTCTTGGTATCCCTGCTCCTTCTCAAACGCAATGGGGTTTCAGGCTAAGAGATGTGGGGTGGTGGACGTGGAGGGGCAGATCAAGGAGCTGACGGATCAGCACGCCACGGGTGAGGCCTTCATCTCCAGACAGGTCCCGCGCTCAGAGTCATGCAAACCGCGAAACCGCCCCCTTACTGTTGATGATATGAATCCTGCATTACCTTAAGGACCCTAAACTATGGGAATGATGGCATATTCCTTACTATGGGTAATGTAGAGTTCGTATCATCAACCGTAGTGCTGAGCCATGGTCTTCCTGCTCCCCTGTTCCACCCCTCAACAGTCTACAACTCGTAGACTTCGAGCCGTGATGGGCGCTCCAGAACCTTTATGTGGGAGTTTCCGAAAAATAGGGGGTACCTTATTATAAGGACGGTCCTTATAATAAGGATCCGACCATTTAGGGTGCTAAATTAGCGTCCCCTATTTTCGGAAACTCCCACATCCGAACCGCTTAGTGGCTTAGTCCGACAGGCGGTTTGGAGCGGAGGTTTAGGGTTTAGGGTTTAGGGTTTAGTGTGGTTTGGGGATGGACAATCCTTTCTCATGATTTTGTCGGAGATTGTTATACAGGCTACCAAAAGGATCCTCTCTCTAGAACAACCCTCCGAGCCCCTGTACAAACCCCGAAACACTCCACACACTCGCCCAAAAATTGCCCTAAACCCTAAACCCTAAACCCCTAAACCCTTAAACCCTAAACCCTAAACCCTTAAACCCTAAACCCTTAAACCCTTAAACCCTAAACCCTTAAACCCTAAACCCTTAAACCCTTAAGCCCTAAACCCTAAACCAGAGTATTCGAGTGCATTGCCAGGGAGCCTTGTCCTGGCCCGAGCCCGAAGTTGAGAGGGGCCTAAATAATTACTAATACTGTCTTTTTTTGGGGGGTTCGGGGTTTCAGGTTTAGGGTTCAGGGTTCCTTATTATAACTGTAGTATAATATATCCCCAAACCCTTTTCGAATTGTTCAGGCCCCTGTATTAGTCTTTCTGCCAGGCCCTCTGCATTAGAGTCGTTCGGCGAGATGGTCCGCAGCTGTCCTTGATTGACCTCCCTGGGGTGACGCACAACGCAGAGAAGATGTCCAACATTCACGAGGTGGGGGTGTGAGCGCTGTCCCGGGAATTCTGGTTCAGGGTTTTAGCAGTTTCTCAAAATTGAAACCAGCCCCTGGACGCGAAATCTACCCAAATCTTGTCAGACCCGAGCCAAAATTTGTGTTTAGGGTTTAGGATTTGGGCTAAGGCTGCTGAGGGTTTAGGATTAGGTCCGGGTCTTGGGTCTTGCAGAGTGTCCTGGTACAGTAGTGATAAGATTTGTGGGACCAGAGGAGCCGAAATTAAGTTTGAGGCAGAGCCAAAGGAAATGGCCCACGCGGTTGGGAAAACAAAAGGAGAACCCAACCCCCGAGGGGTTTTTGGGGAACAAAGCAAGCTCGCGACAAGGCCCAGGGCTTGCTTAAACCGACCGCAAAGCCGAAAAGAGAAAGCCCCAAGATTCCATTCTAGGCCCAGTCCCCAAGCTGCTTATTGATAACAGGTTAATGTAGGAACCTGATTAAGAAACCCTGGGCCTATAATCCCAAAATAGTAGGGTTCATATAAGGAACCCTTATAAAGGCCCAGGGTTTCTTAATCAAGTTCCTATCCTAAACCCTAAACCCTTTATAGATCCCTTATAGTAACCCTTATAGACCCCATTAAAAGAACCCTAAAAGAAGGCCCATTGATAACAGGCTAGGGGCCCTAAACCCTTAACCCTAAACTCGGGCTCCAGGTTCCTCGGGCTTCCGGCTAAGAGCCTTTTTGTGGTCACGGGCTGTAGGCTCAAGTGCACAGCGCTTCGGCTTCTAGGAGGCTCCAGTCTTTGCATCGCCTTCAGCGACCCTCGCAGAGTGGCATCATGTCGATTTCTGTAAATGTGCATCTGCTGAGTGGTAAGACAGCTTTGTTGGAAGTGGAGGCGGATGCATCTGCTGAGTCATTGAAGCAGCGTGCCCAGAGTGCTCTGGCCACGGGAAGAGGGAGGCTGCTGAATTCTTCTGGAGATGTCCTTGACGGAGCAAAAACTATCACAGAAGCGAAGTTGAAGAGTGGAGACGAGCTCACGTTACATGTGAAGCCAGTCCAACTCATAGCCACAAGGGGTAAGCAGATGTTCTCTGCCTTCAGCGCAATTCTTGGAGACGGATCTGTGGCCACCTGGGGTACCTGGGGTCATCCCGCCTGTGGGCGCGACAGCAGTGCAGTACATGATCAGTTGCGAGATGTGCAGCAGATCCAATCTGCTGATGTCGCATTTGCTGCAATCCTGGGTGATGGATCTGTGCTCAGCTGGGGTAGGCCCGACCATGGTGGCGACAGCAGTGTGGTACAGGATCAGCTGCGAGATGTGCGGCAGATCCAAGCTTCTAATTTCGCATTCGCTGCAATACTGAGTGATGAATCCGTGGTCACCTGGGGCAATGCTCTCTATGGTGGCGACAGCAGCGGGGTACAGGATCAGCTGCGAGATGTGCAGCAGATTCAAGCTTCTGTTGGTGCATTCGCTGCAATACTGAGTGATGAATCCGTGGTCACCTGGGGCAATGCTCTCTATGGTGGCGACAGCAGCGGGGTACAGGATCAGCTGCGAGATGTGCGGCAGATTCAAGCTTCTGTTGGTGCATTTGCTGCAATCCGGCGCGATGGATCTGTCGTCACCTGGGGAAATGCCAACTATGGTGGCGACAGCAGCGGGGTACAGGATCAGCTGCGAGATGTGCAGCAGATCCAAGCTTCTGTTGGTGCATTTGCTGCAATCCGGCGCGATGGATCTGTGGTCACTTGGGGTAGTGCCAACTACGGTGGAAACAGCAGTGCCGTACAGGATCAGTTGCGAGATGTGCAGCAGATCCAAACTTCTGGTCGTGCATTTGCTGCAATCCTGGGTGATGGATCTGTGGTCACCTGGGGTAGGCCCGAGCATGGTGGCGACAGCAGTGCGGTACAGGATCAGCTGCGAGATGTGCGGCAGATCCAAGCTTCTAATTTCGCATTTGCTGCAATCCTGGGTGATGGATCTGTGGTCACCTGGGGTAGGCCCGACCATGGCGGCGACAGCAGCGGGGTACAAGATCAGCTGCGAGATGTGCAGCAGATCCAAGCTGCCAATGGTGCATTTGCTGCAATTCTAAGTGATGGATCTGTGGTCACCTGGGGTGATGCCGACTTCGGTGGCGACAGCAGCGCAGTACAGGGTCAGTTGCGAGATGTGCGGCAGATCCAAGCTTCTGGTCATGCATTTGCTGCAATCCTGGGTGATGGATCTGTGGTCACCTGGGGTTGGCCCGACCATGGTGGCGACAGCAGCGGGGTACAAGATCAGCTGCGAGGTGTGCATGCAGCAGATCCCAGTAAGCTTTGCAAGAAGCGACGACTGCAATCCTGAGTGATGGAGGGTTTAGGGTTTAGGGCGTAGGGTTTAGAATTTAGGGTTTAGGGTTTAGGGTTTGCAGTCCAAGACATTAGGAGCAGGGGCTGGGGAGGAACCCATTTGAGCAGAGATCGGCTCAAATCTCCCTGCTTGGCAGACCTAAGCCACTAACACTTTAGAGACCTACCCATATACCTTGAAACCCCTAAACCCCAAGCACTTGCATGGGCCTTCGAGGCTCCATCCCGGTGTAATGAGTCTACGGTTTACGGTTTAGGGTTTCGGGTTTAGGGTTTAGGGGGGGCGTAGTAGGTAGGTACTTACTTTATAGAGATATATATATATATAAGTACTATAGTTATAACCCCAATTAAGATCGTTCTTAGGGTACTGATACCTCTACTTATTTCCTAACATGAGGACCCCGGAGACCCAGCTGCCAGGAAGCTCCTGGGTTTAGGGTTTAGGGTGGCTTAGGGTTTAGGGCTTAGGGACCCAAAAAGCGCATAGGCATAAGCATTTTATAGGGATATATATCCCTATCCTTATTGGGCTTCACAGCTTGGTTGACTTCAAGCGAGACGGCCATTAATTTTCAGGAGAGTGCCAAAAGCCCACATCCCTTGCAGGTCACCGTGAGCCTCGTGAAGGAGTACATTGAGCCGGAGGAGATGGTGATTTTGTGCGTGATCCCGGCTATGTCCGATTTTGGCAATGCGGAGGCACGGAGTGTGTTCAGGGTTCTCGCCGCTCTGAGGACCTGTGGATTTGAGTGAAGATGTATGGCGTTCTGTCTGAGGCCTTGTTTATTGTGGGTTTTGTTCGCCAACCCCTTCCCTTCAGCGTTGCAACATAGGTGGTGAAGTTGGCTCGCGAGTACGACCCGGAGGGCATCCGGACGCTCGGTGTTGTCACGAAGTGCGACGACGCAGCGAACGCTGAAGCATCTGACATCGCGGAGAAGGAGGGGCGTCTGACAAGAAAAGATTGAGGATGGTAGTAGTCTAGGATCACCCAAGTCGTACTGTAGCCGGTGTAGCTGCTGTTCGGAAGGTCACAATGTCGAGAGACTCCGACGTGCGCCTTGCGTTCGGCTTCCATTGCGTGGTCAACCGGTCGCAGAAGAACATCGACGAAGGCATGAGCCGCGAGGATCTGTGGCAGAAGGAAGAGAAGACCTTCACGACTTCGGAGCGCCTCAGAAAGCTCCCTGCAAACAACTGGGGCACCCTCCGCCTCATGGAGAAGGTGGCGAAGATCCAGGAAGCAAGGGTGGATGAGTGCCTGCCGAAGATCAAAGAGTCGGTTCGCCAGAGGACCATCCAGCTGAGGGATGAGCTCCGGTCTCTGCCGGCTCAGGCAGAGGCCGAGGGAGACCAGTTCAAGCTCTTCAACAGCACCGTGAGGGTCATCAAGGACAGCACCGTGCAAGCCTCAACCCGAACAAACCTGGACTCCAGTGGTCCGCAACCTCATGCAAACAACAGAAGCACCCGAAGGTTGTGGAACCCCGCGCAACACAAGCCGTCCGGACGATCACACTTAGAGAACCACGAGCAGACACAGACATAGACATAGACCTGGACCCAGACATAAACCTTCGCCCGTAATGCATACCTATGGCAATACCGATACCTGTGCCTGTGCCTACAAGTACATACGTGTGCCTATCCCTGTCCTATATCCCCATCTCTATAAATACACATACACACAGTGTTTAGGAAATTCCTTGAAGCACGCCGCATCCTGGAATGTCAGGATGACCTTCAGCGCCGCGTCCGAGCCGAGTTCATGAGCAGCGACGTATCGGATAGCGCCTTGACCATTGCGCCACAGGCGGCGGGTGGGGGGGGAGGGGTGGGTGAAACCCTAAACCCTAAACCCTAAACCCCCCTAAACCCTAAACCCTAAACCCTAAACCCTAACCGCTGTAGGCTTTCGGTCTTCGGGATTCAGGATATGACCGTAGGATTTCTTTGAGCTGTCTGGGTGGCCTCGTGGAATGTCTTGCGAAGACCCGGGCATGTGCCGACATCGTGAGGGCCTTCTGGCACTCAAAAGAGCTCCCTCTGCTTCGCTTTTGCTGTGGCCGATTGCATTCCCGATCAGGTTGCCAAGAGGATCCAGCAATTCAGATGCTGGGCTGCATTCGGAGATCAGAAGCTAGAGTTCGAAGAAAGGGCAGTTTAGAGGTTAGGCAATGTGTGTGTGCTGCATGGATGACAAAATAGCTGGATGTTTGTACTTCAGGGCCATGGACAGGATCTTCGTTGGTGGGTCGATGTTCTCACTTGTGCTTGGAAGCTGCAGTTGTGCCGGAAAATCAAAGCCGTGTTGCCTCAGAGAACTCGAAACCATGAACGCAGAGACCTCAAGCTCCCGACCAGCTGGTGAAGCACACCCACATCCCCCGAAGTCTCGAAACTCACAAACTTCTAGACCCAAAGCCCTGTAGTTCCGAATGAAGAGCCCCAAAGCCTTTGTAGCCTCTCAAGCCCTTAACCCTTCCATCCTCAAGCCTGAACTGAGGGCGGGACCTGGCTCAGCGCAACCCCGAGTGGCTCGGTCCAGACATGATTGAGGAGGTCAAGTACACTGTGGAGACTCGACTTGAAGAGTTCAGGTTTTTGGTGTTTTAGGGCTTCAGAGTTGGGTAATGTAGGAACCTGATTAAGAAACCCTGGGCCTATACCCCCCAAAATAGTAGGGTTCATATACGGAACCCTAATAAAAAAGCCCAAGGTTTCTTAATCAGGTTCCGACATTAGAGAATCTTGGTCGTGCTAGGATGATTTGATTTCAAGTTGAAGGCTTGGGGTTGCGAACTCCCTAGTCAACAGGTGCACGGCCTAAACAGTGTTCCACTCCTGGCTTCGGGTTCTCTGAAGCCTTTTTGCGGAGTTCATAGAACCGAGCAGGGAAAGGGAAAGGATCTGAGGGGTGCGTGTCGTGCGGGCTTCCACTGGATCGAGCCTTGTGAACCTTAGGCGACGTTCGTGCAGGGCTACACTGTCGAGAACTTGATTGGTCCCCAGGTGTTCATCAACTTGATCAGGCGCATTTTCATTGAAGAGGGCCTTCTCAAAGATTCCGTCAACGAGCTGGTCGCTTCCGTGGCCGAACATCTGCGCCACGTCGTGCAGCATGTCGTTGCCCTCCATGCCAAGGTCCACCCGGTTCTTTCGAGCCGCCTCGCGAGCGCGGCCGAGGATGCGATCGACGAGATGACGTCGAAGGCGCGCAGCCTTTGCGAGAGCCTGGCAGAGGCACAGGCCGTGACCTCCACGACCAACGGCAACTACATGGTTCAGCTCTCGAAGTTCCGCCGCTCCTGGTTTCAAGAGGCGGCCGATGGCCTGAAAAGCATCGCGGAGGCTTTGTTAGGAACCGCGGGAGCAAAGGAAGAAGAGCCACAACTGACGCCCGAGTTCGTGGATTTGGTGAAACACGCGCAAGAGGAGCCGGACAAGTTGGCTGTGCTGGAACTCTGTGCGTCCCTGCATGTTTACACCGGCTTCCTTATCGAGGGCTTCGTGGAGCATGCGGCCAAGCTTGTGAAGTTCAATATGGTAGAACATCTGGGGGAGACCCTGGAAGACACCTGGCGAGAAGAGCTGGGAGGAAGCGCGTTGCACGAGCTCTTCCCCAAGGACGAGGGCATAGCTCGCCAAAGGCAGGCGCTCACGGACAGCATTCATGCGCTTCAGGACTTCAAGGCTTGCGCACGTCTAAAGCATGCCGGCAAGTAAGATGGGTCGTATGAGCAGTTTGTCGTGAGTCATTACCGAACGTTGTCGTGCCGCGCGCTGGTAAAGACTAACGGTAAATCAGCTGTGGTTCTCCCGCATATTTATAAGTATGAACCCCGACTCTCAGCCTCTGAGCCTTCCCGTCAGTTCGGGTGTGTCTTCGCTTACTACAGCTTGTGCAGATCCGGCTTCGATCTTGTGCTGCCTCGAGTCGGGAAGATGCGTAGGTCCAAGGTGTCTGCTAGCTTCTTGTGGCCTCATAGGGACCTCAGGAGCAGCTCTCCACGCTGAAGGTGGCAGCCCCCGTTCCTACACAGGTCCCCGCCAAGAGGAAGACGATGTCGGACAGCCTCCAGGACCGGGAGAAGGCCAGGAAGGAGCAGCTCGCGGCCAGGACCTTCGTTTGGAACTTTGCAGCCGAGCTGCTGGGCAAGGAGGCAAAGAAGGGGACGAGACTCTGCAGCCCATATTTTACCAAGATGAAGGTGCCGGATATGTGGCTTAGCTTTTATCCATACGGCGACGACAAAACTGCCGATGGCAACTCGGCACTCTTCTTGTTCGCGCCAGCGGGCTGGACCCTCACTTACCGCTTGCATGCAGGAGGAGTTGGGCACCTCCGTGAGAGCCAGAAGTGCGATGGGACACAGGGATTCGGCGAGCGCATCTTTCCTTCAGTGACAGCATTCTCAAAGCAAGAAGTCAGCGTGGAGCTGCTGAAGGCAGTTCCGCCGTAGAAGACCCCCTTCGTCCAGAAGTGACGAAGTATAGGTCTGGGCACTGTGCTTTGGAGCCTCAGTATGCAAGGGGGCATGTTTGGCTGATTGTCGAGCCAGCCAAGCAGATGCTCCGTTGCCCGAGCAACTGCCAAAGCTAGTTTTGAGCGTCGTCGCAACGAGGTGGACTCCCTTGAATCTCTGAGTTCAAAAACCCACATCTAATCCTCAGCAGATGCTGCTTGCTGTTGCAACGTGTTGAAGCCGGTTCAGACGACAGCGAGCCACCGCTCCCTCAACCTTAATCCCTATGCCAGCACCTCGGAACGAACTGTTTGCATTTTACCGCTCCCTCAACCTTATCCCTATGTCAGCACCTCGGAACGAACTGTTTGTATTTTACATAGTTCAGATCGATGGACGAGACGGCTTATGAGAAAAGCAAGATCCTGAAGCCACTTCTTCGCGTTCATGACATCCGGTCCGGAGATGGCATAAGGCATCATACGGCTCTTCTTCCAGGATCAGGAACTTACTGGGTTCAGCAAGTGTGCAAGTGGTGCATCCGGAAGAATTTGTCAACTCCTTATGTCAGGATGTGCGGTTGAACCACCTAGACTCCTAGACTCTAGACCCCAAAGCCTTACAGGCTAAAGCCCGCTGCTAAACCCAAAATCCCTAGAAGCCAAAAGAAGCCTACCAGATCCTACAGGTCCCACGAACGTAGCTCCCGACCTTCGCTTTTGCACACCCGAAACGCGGAAGCCCCACTTGACCCAAAGCCCTTACTTAACCCCAGAATGGGAACTTCACACAGCTTCGGGGTTCAGCCTCGACGTAGCGGCTCAGGGTTTATGGATTAGGGTTTCTCATTTTGGGGTGGACTTGAGGGTAGAAGGCCCTTCACTCTGACTGTGCCAGGCAGCGGAGACCGTCGCTTCTGAGACTGCGGGGAGACCGATTCGAATGCTTGTGCAAAAGTCTCTGTGCGTGGGCTCCCTGCTAAAGGACGTTGAGCACCTTCCGAACACCGGTGATGGTTGCAATCGTAACAAGTGGCTTTGCCCAAGTCCTTGGGCTCCCTACCCCTCCAAAATCTCCACAGCAGTTGTGGAAGAAAGTCAGCTTTTAGAATGGCCTCGAAATCTCGGCATTTTCATGTTGGATAACGTGATAGCATCCATCTCGCCCTTCAGTTTCGGTCCCAAGCACTGTGGCCTCCTCAGCAGCGACTATGCCCAGCAGTGCAGGAATGCCCTTTTGTAACCAACGCTGCCCTTGCCTGCTCGTCCCAAGGAAGGGTTTTGAGAGTCCGGGTTGTTTGGTCGGACACGCAGCATATTTGCTGTGATGTGATTCATGGAGATGGTGACGTTGCTGCTGGCAGCGATGATGGTAGTCATTCTGTTTTTGATGGTGGTGATGCTAGTGGTAATGATGGTGGTGATGACGCCGACGATGACTGCGGTCAGGAGCTCCATCGCCATCATCTCCACCGATGTTCTGTTACATCATCGCCATCACCAGCATGACCGTCATCATGATCATTGCTGTCGTCCCATCCAACCACCATTTGGGTGGGGTACAAAATCTGAACCCTAAACCCTAAATCCTAAATCCTCAACCCTAAACCTTCGACAACTCAGTTTTGGGGCTTTTCCGTCGAAGACGCCTTCGGGACATGGCTGAAACGTCAGACCGTCGCCGTGAAGCCCAGATTTTTCCGAGGCTCTACATCTAAGTTTAGGGATTAGGGGTTTTCTGCTGTCAGTGGTATTCATCTTCTGTTTTCTCTCTGTGCTTCTATGTATTTAGTCAAAAGCTGCAAGCATGCTTGGATCGCCGTTTTGCTCGAGACCTCCTCTCGTTGGCTTAGTGTTGCCGCGGTTGAAACACAGCTGAACCCAACATCTTCACGGCATTCTGAGCACATGTGAAGACATGCAGCCAAGTAGAATGGCCGACGTGCAGTGTCGGGGCATCTACGCTGGGGTGGGTCCCCGTTTAGGGCCCCTCTACTCATAGGATCTTTCAGCAACGAGCGCACAAGTTTCTAGGGTAGACAAGGGGACCCTTCTTTGTTTCACTCCCGAGTGTGCATCCGTGGCTAAGAGTTGAGGTCGGGGCCTCGGTCAGCTTTGATCATCTTAGTATATTTTAGTAGCTGAGTGGACACACTTTACACTTTTTGGGATATTCTTACCCACTGCAAAACTGAAAGTATACACTTTTTGGGGCTTATGAACTCAGCAACTAAGTCATTACCTTGATCGCAGCACCTGACGGCCCGAAGGAATCAACTTCGATTGCTTTTGAAGCAGCAGCCAGGACCGTCATCCGGAGACCTTGTAAAGCACAGTGCTGTGATTGTAACCGCTAGCTCGAAAGCCGAAGCCGCCTCCCGCAATGCTGGTTTTTGGATTGGAGGTGTTTAGGGCGTAGGGTTCAGTGTGGATCTGTGTTGAGGTGTGCTGGCAAGTAGGATTCCCAGAAACGTCGCCATGGGTCAGCTCTTGACAGTTTCTTGAAGCACAAGCTCGCAGAGACATGCAGCAGTAGTTGCAGGCCTTGTAAGTAATCAACCCACCCTCAGTAAGCAGCAGTTCAGAACGTTTAAACACCTTAATTGGAATATCTCCTACTCAGAGCCAACTTAAAACGGGTCCTGATGCTTTCAGCATGCCGTTGTGCAATTTAGGGTCTAAAGGCTTAGGTGGTCTTGGCTTCTTAGGCTTGGTTTTGGGGGTTAAGGGTCCAGGGTGGTGGACTTCCAATCTCAACTCTTCCTGCAACCCTCCGATCTGCCTGCAGCTGAGGCCATGTTCTGCACCTCGGGCACGGGCAAGCATGAGCCCCGGAAGGGCAGACCGCGACATCCCAGCCAAAACTCTGATCCCCAAGCCCTAAGCCCTGGACCCTCGACCTTGAGCCCGAGACAAAGATGTCAATCCTGAAGCCCTAAACCCTAAACCCTAAACCCTGAATCCCACAATAGCCTCAAGCCTTAAGTTGCTCCGAGGGCCTGGACTCCTATTCGTTTCGAGTTCCAGTTTCGGAGTACTGAGGCCCATGCGCGCTCTTTCGTCAGGGATGAGCCGCCAACAGCGCTATCATAACTGTCCGCAGGATTGTCATGGCTATCATGCTTGTGTGCACTACGATCACTCCAAGTATCAGCGCTCCGACTACTACACTTCTCATCGTGAGTTCCATGTCCATTGCTGCCATGCAAAGATCCTCGAGACAACTAATCAGGCTCTTGGGCTCTCTCTAGATTCTTCATGTGCATTGCGATATATGAACCCAAGCGACAATTATTAGTATTCCGAATACTTCTATTGTTAGTTGTAGTGTTGGTCGTTGAATCTGTTACGGTTGATTTTTTAATGATTATTGTTGTTGTTATTGCTTTGACTGTTCTTGTTTGTGGTATCATTATGTGGCTATTGGTTTTCAGGCCCTTCAGCAGGTGCTGAACTCGACAGTGACGTTGTGCTTAGGATGCGGGATTGCACGGGAAGTCCTGAGTGGGTTACAGGCCCGTGAAGGGCAGTCTGTTGTCGCCTTGCTTGCCTTTCGTTGCTGCAAGGCTGCAAGTCACTTGAAAATCCAGGCAGTACGAGCCTGGGCCCTAAATCCCAAAACCCTAAACCCCAAAGCCTTAAACCCTAAACCCTCGCATTCTGTACCCGATCACATAGGCCCTCGACAGCCGCAACAGAGACACTCCAAACCGCAAGCTCTAAACCCAAGCCTCAGAAGGTTCAAAGGCGCCTATGAGGTTTTAGGGCTTAGAGGCTTAGAGTTCAGGGATAGGGTTTAAGGTGTAGGGATATGCTTTGCCTTAGCAGCCACACTAAGGTCGTCCAGCTCGAAACCATCGCGACGATCGCAGGCACGAGCTGTCTTTGTGGCTCCATCGGAATTCACGCTCCAAACCCGAGCCTCAAGAAATGAAACTACGCAGGAGTTCAATGGGGTGAGGTACAGGGGTTTGGGTGGTGGGATCTTAGGGTGTCGGGGTGGTCTTGGGGATCGTGTTTCGGGCGGTTAGGAATGAGGGTTCAAAGACCCTTGACGCTTAAACCCTTGACTCCTAAACCCTTAAACCCTTAGACCCTTAAGCCCCTAGACCCTTAAGCCCTAAACCCTAGCCCTACAACCGGTAGGATGCAAGTTGACAAGATTTGGGGTTCTGGGGTTTCCACGGCGTCATGGAGACTTGAGAGCTTTGGGATTTCTGGTGTTTCGGCATCAAGCTTTGGGGCAGCCTTTTGAATTTTCTTGGCACACCCGCGCGGCGAAGTTTGAAGAGGGAGTTCTCATCCCGGAAGGTTGCAGATGCCTTCGGAAGTTTTTCACATCTTGCTGATTGCATTTTCGGGTTTCGAGTTTAGGTTTATGGCTCCCTAAACCCTAAACCCGACAGTAAAGCAGGCGGAAAAAGGTGCTCCAAAAAAAACCTATAGGAACAGAGTTTATGGATTGGGCTTTATAGTAGAAGCCAGAAAGTTGGAACATCATTATCCTCGTGCCCCTAAGGTAATGTATAAGGGTTCCTAGGACTAATCCTCCTAAAGCCATGTTCCAACTTTCTGGCTTCTACTATAAGTCTCAAATAAAGCCTGGACCTCGAAACTTCAAGCCCTCAACCCTCAAACATGAACCCCCCGACAACCCAACACACCACAAACCCCAACTTTAGAAACTACTGGATTGGGCTTTCTACTATAGGAACCTAAACCCTAAACCCTATAGATCCCTTTAAGGAGCCCTATAGATCCCTTTAAGGAGCCCTTTAGGAACCCTTACTAAGTCCCCAACTCGTGACGTCTCTGTCCGAAAGCCAAAGTCACTGGAGCTCCTTCCGGGCCCGAGCCTGGGGACGAAATGGGAGCAGATAAGTAGGGTTCCTTTAAAGGGATCTATAAGGGTTACTCCAAGGGATCTATAAGGGTACTAGAATAATGTAGGAACCTGATTAAGAAACCTTGGGCCTTTTTTTAGGGTTCCTTTAAAGGGGTCTATAAGGGTTACTCTAAGGGATCTATAAAGGGTTTAGGGTTTAGGATAGGAACCTGATTAAGAAACCTTGGGCCTTCTTCTAGGGTTCCTTATATGCATCCTACTATTTTGGGGTTATAGGCCCAGGGTTTCATCCCCTAAACCATAAACACCATGGCCACAGTCGTATCCGACAAGACTTAGGCCCGTCCGGCAACAATGAGACCCAACCGATTAGGGTTTTTGGGTTCAGGGTTTAGCCAAGATCTTGCTTTCCAATCAGATGCAGGATGGCTCTTCAAAGCCGGCGGCACGGAGCTCACAGACCGGCCTAGCTTGGGGTCTTTCAGGTTCAAGCGTGTAGGGATGTAGGATGCAAGAAAATTGCAATCCGAAGCCTGAAACTCTTGACTACTCGGGAACTTTCAAGGGAACCCCTTAATAAGGAACCCTTTGAGAGAACCGTGTCGAGTTATTTTATTATGAAAAACCCATTGTGCTCAGAATTCTTAGGATTTCGGGATCTTTGGGGGTTTCTTCACGGTGTGGTTCCGCAAGACTTTACAGGAACAGGCGACGTAGGAACTAGGTTCTGGTTACCTTCACCAGAGCCGTCCTACAGTAACTTGATCCCTTCCAGAACAGTAGTCAGTAGTCCGACTAGGTCCGACTAGGCGATCAGCGCTACATAGTGTCGGATCCTACTTCAGAACCCTTTATCGTCATGGACTTGACTCCCTCACCATTAACCCCTGAGCTTTCAGACCTTAAACCCCTAAGCTCCTAAAGCTGCGGCTTTCGCGCCCGGGGGTTTGAGATCAGAGCTGCTTCCTGGAGGCTTTTGAGTCGAAGCTTGGGAGCGGCAAAAGCCCAAACCCCCAACCTAAACCTAGTAAACTCTAATAAGGCCCCTAAAAAGCACATAAGCAAGCATTAGGATAGGGATATCCCATATAGACCCCCTTATAATGAAGCACAATCAGGTAGGGATATCCCTTTTTTGCTTATGCTTATGTGCTTTTGGGGGTCCCTATCTAAACCTAACCCTCAAACCCCGAAACCCTCTAAGCCCCGCGCTTTCAAGCAGTGGTTCAAGTTTAGTTTCACTGACCCAAACCACAACAGCAAACCGTGTCTGAGTTTAGACGGAATTTATGTCACAACCCTAAGCTGTAAACCCTGAACCCTAAACCTCGAAGCCTGAGCCCTCTCGCGCGTTCCGAGGTGCCTTTACTACTGCATTTCGATGTCAACAAGACTGTGATTCAGTCAGATAGCGTGCAGATGAAAGGCCGGGTCAGAGTGGTTTCGATTGGAAGCTACAGTGTCCCACTCCGCTTGAAGAAGCTACGGTTTGTTGAAGGATGTTCGATACACCTGCTCTGAGGTATACTGCTTACTTGCAGGATTTCGACCGCAGGGTTTGACCAGGTTCCATCGGGTTCAGGGTTGCAGTATCTGAAGGTACGAGCTACATTCAGGCGTCAGGGCAAAATCTGAGCTGTGACTGAATTCGCTCGACGAGGTTTTAGCTTAGGATGTCCCCTTCCCCAAACCTTGCTTTGTAAGGCACCTTTCTTTGCTGCGGGCGTCGGGTTCAGGGCCTGCCATTTCTATCGGTATCGTGATTTGGCATAATATGTCTTTGATTGCGACCACAGGGACATCGCGGCAAGCTTGTCGCCATCAAACAGTTTGCACGTCATTAATTCGGAATGTGAACGAGACTGTTAGACCCACCATCAGGCCTTTTCAAGGCTAACCCTGCTACTAGCCTTTGGCTATTGTGACTGTTGCTGTTTGTTTCGGCTGTGCTAAACTCGGTTGTTCTGTAGTAGTCGACGGTGCCCATTTTTCCGGTGCGGTTGCAAACGGTGAAGCCCCGAATGCTAGCCCTGAGCCCAGAAACTGAGAGATCCGAAATCCTACTCCCCCGACCCATATACCGACCCTAAACCCTAAACCCCTAAACCCCTAAACCCTAAACCCTAAACCCCTGGACTTAAACCCTAAACCCTAAACCCTAAACCCCAAACCCCTAAACCCTAAACCCCTAAACCCTAAACCCCTAAACCCTAAGCCCTAAACCCTAAACTAAACCCTAAACCCGACCCATACCGACCGCAGGGGTGGAGGAGGGAATCCGCGAGGGCATCGCAGACCTTTTCTGGGGAAACGTGAGCAAAAACGGAGGCGAGCATGGGCAGCCCTACACATCTTTCCATTTTCTTGTGCAGGCGTCTGGGTTTGCGGTTTAACGATCTGTTGGGCACTGTTGCTCGATTTTATTCAATTTCGGGTTTCTGAGCTATGTCGCATCTCGGTTTAGAGCCCCTATAGTAGTATGATACTTGCATTTAGAGTGTCGGCAATAGTCTTTCTGACGATTGTCACTCCGTGCTGGTACAATCGACTGTTCCTGGGCCAGCAATGAAAGGGTTCATGATGATGACGGTGGTGTTGTTGTTGATGGTGGTGACTATAACGGTGACGATGACGGCGATGATTGTATATGCTTGTACTTCTGGTGCGGCTGCTGTTGCTGATCTTGCTGATGATGCGGATGGTGACTGTGGTGATGATGGGTATGACTAAGATGAGCCGGTATTTGGTTTCAATGCTTCGTCTTGACAGCTGCGTGGTTACTTAGATGACACTTCTCTGAATCTTTTCCTTTGCGTGTTGCTGAGTCAGTGGGAGAGCTTCAGGGTTTGATTTTGCTCAGTTTGTGTTCCCTGTCTCTTGTGGTATATTGGGTTTCTTCAGAGTTAAGGGTCCTAAGTCCTAAACCATGAACCCTAAACCCTAAGTATTAGATCCGAAGTCCCCCAGGACGTCCTCACGGCCGCGTGCCGCTAAGCCTCGAGAATTTTCGGGGTCGGCTGCGTTCATCGGAGCCCCACGCCTTGATAAAGCTGTAGAGGAGCCACGGGCCTCCAAAGGACACGACCGAAGACAGGTCGTTGCAGACTCATTGAGCTAAGCTGTGATTCCTTCTAGGGGCTTTTTTGTATTGGTCTGCTGGTTGGGTACTGTAGGTGGCTGGAGAGGAACCGTAATGTGGAACAGTTTCGTAGTCCCAAACCCGGAGCTGCACAGCCCCCTCTGAAACGCACACAACTATTGAAAACTCTAGACTCTAAACCTTCAAATGATCAGAAACCGTAATCCCCAGGCCTTAAACCACTCTGCGCTCCTCCCATAAACAAAAAGCACTGTCTATCTATCTATCTGTCTATACACATAGTACAAAACAAGAAGCAACAATGAAAGTGCAACAGATAAAAAAAACTAAACAGCTTGCGCGAGGCTCCGAGACCTGGGAGTGGATCAAAGCCGAGCCCACCTGCACGCCCCCAAAGGCCGGGACGACTAAGGGGGCCCAGATAGCCAAAACAGGGGTTTAGGGTAGACACTGTAGTATAGCCATACGATTATATGGGTTTCGATGAGTAGAACAGGGCTTAAGAGTAGATCTTATAACACTAGAGGGGTTAAAAATCAGGGGTATTAGAGTTGATGTTTGTTGGAGGGTTCGCCGCGAACAGGGCTCGGGCTCATGTTCTTTATCGGAGGCTTCAGGATTGAGGACTCATGGCGCGTGGTTACCGGCTGTGGTTGAGACCCTAAACTCTAAGCCTTCTTGAACACTAATAAACTACTCTTGTTCATCATCGTCCATCATCACTCACTACTATTATTGTGCTTATTTTAAAGCGGCGACGATGCCTACTAGCAGCAGTACCACTACCAGCGCTGGTACCTGTACCATTACGACTACTAGTGCCAGTCCTGGTACTGGTAGTAGTACGATTACTACAACAGTACCTACTAGTACTAGTACTAGTACTAGTAGTGTACTAGTACTAGTCGAGTAGTAGTAGTAGTAGTAGTAGTCCTCCTCCTCCTCCTCCTACTACTACTACTACTACAACTACTGCTGCTTCGACGACGACAAGCTCTAAGGTTCTGAGGTTTGAGGCCTGTGGTTGAAGAGCTTGAGGGCCCTGGGGTTTGAACAGTTTTTGGGGTCTAAGACCGCTTGGGCTTCGAGGGTCTCGGGAAATGTCGGAGCGGTGCGGAGGCTACACTGTTGTTTACGATGAGTCTTCAGCGCTTCGGGGTTTGGGGTTTGGCGAGTTAGATTGTAGGCAGGGTTCGGGGCTTGGGCAGTTCATGCTCCGAGGCTTGCATGAATTTCTTCTATCATGAGAGTCTAGCTTATGCGCGCAGGAGTCTGCTTAGGACGCTCTTGGATTGGGAGTCACATCCGCAGTACTACGTTGCATGCAGATGACGATACGCTTGAGCTTGGTGAAAGATTTGAGGCAAAGCTTTGTCCAAATTCCTGCAGACCCTACTCAGAGGCTCAGGGGACTTGACTCCTTCTCTGCATCCAACCCAAAACCGGCAATTCCCTCATATTTGGCATCGGTTCTATGGGGGTTGAAACACCAAACCCTAGCCCTAAAGTCCAAACCCTAAACCCAAATCTCCAAGTTCTGTACTTGCACACCGAAACCCCAATCTTTTAACCAGCAAACTTTAAAAAGCTGCTACATAGTATGAGGCTTTGCTCGTTGGAGGTGGAGGGCTCTGTGTACCCAGAAAGCCCCAAACCACAGGAACACTAGGCTTGAAGCCGCATCAAACATCCACAGTTCCTCAATCCACCTGCTTTTGGGTTGTTGGTCGCAAAAAGAAACTCAACGGCCTTGGATTTCATTTGCCTGGGAAGCGAAATTGTTCAAGTGCTACCTTCAGCAGGCAGAGGGAGCCTCGAAAAGCGAGACCCTAAAAGCCCCACACCGTAGATCCCACATTATGGGCCCTGAGCTGCAAGTAGTACTCCCCAAATTCTCAGTGCCAGGATGATATCCTTGCAGTGGGGACGACACCTCTGAACTACACCCAGTGGTGCAAGCGCACGGTGAAGGACCCAGAGTCTTTGGGAAGTATACCCCAAGAAGCATATTCTAATCTAATTCAGGCCCCTGTATGACCCAAAGCCCTACATAAGTGTTTCTTTTAAGTTAGGGTTTCTTTAAGGGCTCCTATAAAGGGGTTAGGCTTTGGAGTCAAGGGGTTGGGGATTAGGAATAGGAATTAAGGGATTAGGGTTTGGGGTTCTGTGGGTTTTTTGGTTTGAAGGGTAATTTTAGAGGCCTTGAAAAATTAGAGTAGAATTTTTGGGATTTTATTGAGGGTATAATTGTTTCGAGGTGTTAGGGTTTGGGATTCGGGGTGTAGGGCGGCGGGTGGGGGTGTGAAGTCTTTGGAATGTGTAGGCCAGGTTTAGGCTTAAGGCCTTCATATGTTTGGGCGTCGAATCATACCCCTACAACCGCACCCTAAACCCTAAACCCTTAACCCCTAAACCGGCTCTAGGTTGCCTTGTTGTTTAGGCCACCGGGTTGCTCCCGGCCTCCCGAATCGATTTTGGGGGGGGTTCTCCTGGCTTGGAAGATGTGGGAAGACCTGTGCTTCTCTCCTGGAGCTCGACAGGGTTCTGTAACAGCGTTCTGCCTCTAGAAGGGGTCGGTAAAAGGTCTTAGGTTTTGCGTCAAGCGACCACCCTACGAAGCATCATGTCGATCTCTGTGGATGTGCATCTGCTGAGTGGCAAGCGTGCGTCTATGCAAGAGGAGGCGGATGCATCCGTCGAGTCATTGAAGCATCGCGCCCAGACTGCCTTGGCGAGCAGGGGGCGGCTGCTGAATTCTTCTGGAGAGGTGCTTGACGGAGCACAGACTGTCACAGAAGCGAAGTTGAGGAGCGGGGACGTGCTCACCCTGCATGTGAACCAAAACCAGCTTATAGCCACCACAGGGCCAGTCACTCTGTTCTCGGCGTTCGCCGCGCTCCTGGGAGATGGATCTGTAGTCACCCGGGGCAGTGCCACCCACGGTTGCGACAGCAGTGCGGTACAGCATCAGCTGCGAGATGTGCAGCAGATCCAAGCTTCTCGTTATGCATTTGCTGCAATCCTGGGTGATGGATCTGTGGGCACTTAGGGCAATGCCGACAACGGTGGCGACAGCATTTTGCTGCAATCCTGGGTGATGGATCTGTGGTCACCTGGCGCAATTCCGATTTGGCTGGCGACAGCAGTGCGGTACAGGATCAGCTGCGAGATGTGCAGCAGATCCAAGCCTCTACTGGTGCATTTGCTGCAATCCTGGGTGATGGAGCTGTGGTCAGCAGCGCGGTGCAGCATCAGCTGCGAGATGTGCAGCAGATCCAGGCATCTGTTTACACATTTGCTGCAATCCTGGGTGATGGATCTGTGGTCACCTGGGGCAACGCCGGCCGCGGTGGAGACAGTAGTGCGGTACAAGCTCAGCTGAGAGATGTGCAGCAGATTCAGGCTTCTTATGATGGTTGGTGTATTTGCTGCAATCCTAGGTGATGGATCTCTGGTTTCCTGGGGCAATGCCGACTCTGGTGGCGACAGCAGTGCGGTACGGGATCATCTGCGAGATGTGCAGCAGATCCAAGCTTCTCTGCAGGCCTTTGTTGACAATCCTGGGTGATGGATCTGTGGTCACCTGGGGCAATGCCGAGCATGGTGGCTACAGCAGTGCGGTACAGGATCAGCTGCGCGATGTGTAGCAGACGTTTCCTCGGAAAACGTGAGAAGCAGCTTGTGATCCCCTGCTTTCATGGGGTGCTGTAGGTTTCAGTTTGAGTTAATTTCGCGTTGATGCGCACATGTGGCATGCATTGATTGCTTCTCTTTCGGGGTTGTGTGTTACAAGTTACAAGTTATAGGGGTTCCTTTAGGTCTTGGGCTCGATCGCATCGCGATGACAAAAACCGCTTGCACACCAAGCGCATTAGGCCCCAAACTTCAGTCCGCGCCCCTAAATGGTGAGCCCTATGCCTGCAGGCCCCTCGGCAATGAATTCAAGCTTAACACTGTTTTCCAGAAACTCTAGGCCACAATCCCTTCGCATTCTCAGAACTTACTGGTTGCTTTCCAGTGGTCACCCCAACCTCCGAATGAGACTATTCGTAGCTACGCCACGCCAGGTTGTAAGCCTCAAGCTCAAGCACTGCAGCCCGACGTGTATGCAAAAACGAAGTGAGTGCAAAAAGAGGCCATCTTTCATTGATGTCTTGCTGGAAAGCATCATGCATGTGGAGAAGCCCTAAACCTTAAACCCTAAGCCGTCAACGACATATTATAGAAATCATTGTCTATCGGACGTGAGTTCGTATTCAATTCTTCGGGGTCGGAGTGGGGTTGTCGTGTGGCGTCCAGCATGTTTCCTCGATCCCCAGGCGTTTTGGGGTTCCATTTCGTTTCGATATATCCTACATGTCAGTGTGCCAAGACCCTATTCGAATCGTGAGAGCACGAAATCTGAAACCCCTAGGCCTAAATCTGAAGCTCTAAGCCTCAGCCTTCCGCAGGACAAGAAGGAGATGAAAGCAGCAGCGGCTCAACTGAGAGCAGTTTGGAGCACCTTCAGTGCCAGATCGTGAATCCGTAATCATCCCTAAACCCTAAACCCTAAACCCTAATCATTGAGCTCCGCGCCTTAAGCCCTCAAGCCCGAATTTTTGACCTCTGCGCTTAAGTCCTCTGGTCCGAAGGCATTGAATTCCGAAACCTTAACTTCCTTCCGAAAGCGTTGTAAAGCCATAACCCTCGAAACTCCTTCAAAGAGTGATGACACTCCTCTGCCTAGGACCCCAACCCTTCGAACTGTATTCGTAATCCCCAACTCCTCGTGCATCCCTAGAGCAACCTCCAAAAAACTCCAGAACCTCACAACAACACTCGAAAAGGTTCCTAACACCCCAAAGGGAACCCTCACCCAAACCACTCCGAAGATTCCGCAAGAAAGCCAGGTTCCAGAGCTTACTGGGTTCTCGTTAAGGAAGTTACTTCTTAAGTTACCCTGAGAAGCCAACCATGTTATTTACCATAGATCCCTGTTATGGTAACATAGGTTAAACTCCTTAACAAGAACCCAGTTTAGGGTTTGGGTTTCCAGGTTCAGGATCGATGGTTCAGGGTTGGGCGTCTGGGGCTGAGGGTTTAGGGCTTAGATCGAGGATTCTCATGGCTGAGGGTTTAGGATTCCAGGTTAGGATCAGGGTTTGGGGAAAGGGATCCGGATTTCGGGCTTTGAGGGTGCAGGTCGAGGGTCTGGGGTTTGGGGTTTCAGGTTCACCAGGTAACCAGCCAGCTCGAGAGTGAAGTGTCGATCTCCTGGTTCAAAACGCCGGATGAAGTCGTGTAGCTGTTGCTGAGTTTGTCATAAGGGAGTTTCCGAAAATTCGGGGTACCTTATTTGGGGTCCTTATAATAAGGATCCTACTATTTGGGGTACTATGTTAGGGTCCCCTATTTTCGGAAACTCCCATAAGACTGAGTAAGCGTGTCATGAGCGTGGTTGTTAAAGGGACAAGCCCAGTCTCAGCGCTTATAGTCTCAATGACCACCTGCTTCGTACCGTGTCCTTTAAGGTGGGCTCCTGGTTTCATTAGGCTTGGAACCCTAAACCCTCAACCCTAAACCCTAAAGCGTGGACTTGGAGTTTGGTGGGATTTGGAGGTTGGTTTCATCTCTGGGTGTTGAGCAATCCTGCACCGACCCCAAGCAGTGAAAACACCAGAAAAGCGGAAACCAAAGGCGGTAGCCCGCAAATTTTGCACCCTAAGGAATTCGAAACCTAACTACAACATATGGGAATTTCCCAAAATTAGGGAAATCTGGTTTTGGTGTCCTTGTAATACGGATCCTACTACTTAGGGTACTATATTTGGGTCCCCTATTTTCGGAAACTCCCATGTTGCCCTCATGCAGTCTCACTGCAGAGCTGCGAAAGGCCGGGGTTTGGGTCCAGAGCCCTGAACTCCGAACTCTAAGTCTTGAAAGCCGAACACCCCGGAACCCAGAACATCCGGAAACCCGACAACACGCAAAAGATACCGTAAGGTGTTACAAATAGGTGGTTGTCAAAATTATGGTCCCTCTTTGGGTACCCTAAATATTAGGTGCCGTACTAGAAAAAGGACCCAAAAAGGGACCCTAATTTTGACAACCACCCAAATGCTTATCAAAGGCCTACCTAGAGGCTCAGGGAGCTTGGTAAGTCGTTTTATAACTCCAATTAGGGTATTCTAACCCTCAATTGGACCTACTTACCAAGTCCTCTGACCCTTTAAGTATGAGGCTGCTCAAGGCCCCTGTGACCCGACTTCCACTAACCCTAAGCCTTAAGCCCTAAACCCGAAGCCTTAAAGCGTGAATGCCCGTGACCCTACCTGGAGGGTCATGCACTTAGTAAACAAGGGTATTGGGGTTATAAGCAATCATAACTATACTGTTTATAACCCTAGGTACTAAGTCCCATGATCCTTCAAATGCTCCTAAACTCTCCCTTTCAAACCCCTTATAGAGATTATAGGTTTTTTTTTTTAAAAAGAGGGTTTTTTAAAAAAAGAGGGTTTTTAAAAACCGATCTTGTAAAGGAGCGCTTTAAGTGTGTCTTTGGGAACCCTGGAACCTACACCCTAAACCCTAATCGATCCCAGGTTCGTTCCTTTTCCCTTGTGGCCGGGCAGCCTGTAGAGAAGGCCGTGGGGTGTTTGGGCTCAGGAGAGTTTAAGGCTTTTTGGGGTTCAGTAGGGTTTCTTTGGTCGGTTAATCTTGAAGCATGGGGTTTAGGGTTTAGGGGTTGAGGGTTAGGGATTGAGGGTTTGAGGGTTTAGGGCTTAGGTTCAGGTTTGGGGCTGTTGGAGTTTAGGATACTATAGGGGGCCTGAATTTTTCCTTGGGGTGGGGAACTCATGATGTTTATGATGTAGTGGACACAAAGCCCTACTTTCACCATCTTCACCGCATTTTGGAGTGGTCCCGTGTTTGACTTTAGGGGTTTGGGGGTCGAAAAGGCCCCCTAAACCCTAAAGCCCCGAAGCCTTAAACCCTAAACCTAAAGGGGTTTAGGGTTTAGGGTTTGGGGTTTTGAGTTGCAGATAATATAAGACACCTGCATGATCCCTGACATCATACCTTCATTGTCGGTGTATATTGATACGAATATACACCCCCTACCATACCTCGAAGGCCCCTGAAGCCTAGACCTAAAGGTTTCTCCAAGCCATGCGATTTTGGGATTGATTAAAGCCTCTTGGGGGCTGTAAAGGATTGAGACATCGGTTTCCTTAAGGTTCCGAGCTGAGGCCTCCATCTCTCCGTGCGGTAGGGTTTAGGGTTTAGGGGTTTAGGATTTAGGGTTTAGGGTTTAGGGTTAAGTTTATGCCGCACGGGTTGTACACGTGCGATATGTTTGCGGTAGACTATGGGTGCATCTGTTTTTCCTGTAACATGCTTTGTATAAGTATAGTATCCTCCCCCTGCCCGATTCCAATTTGTGAAGACCCCGATCTTGCCCCTACAGCAACCCTTTGGAAGCATTTTCAAAAAGCTTATAGAACCCCACACTAGGTACTTCAAACACCTCTTAAGACTGTTTTTTGAGAACCTCGAGTGCCATCATCCTAAACCCTAAACCCTGAACCCTAAACCCTATGTGCCATCTCACACCCCAGACCCCAAGCCCTGAACCCCAACCCTCATCCTTGCACCCTAAACCTTGAATCGTAGGTTACGAATTTAGGGCTTTTGAAAAGACCCGAAATCGGCAATATAGAGGCCTAAATAATTACCAACATTATTCCTCAGGGCTCCTTATGGTAGGTATACCATAAAAGAGCCCAAAACCCTACTGTAACTATTCAACTATTCAGGCCACTACATTATCCATCAAGCCTGAGTCCTAAACCCTCAACCCTAAGCCCTGCGGAGGAGATGCAGAAGCTCCTGCAAGTCACGATTAAGAAGATGCAGCTTCGACCAGAGGCCTCGCCGCTTAGGGCTTATAGGGTTTAGGGTTTAGGGCTTGACCCTAAACCCTAAACCCTAAACCCTAGGTTTACAGAGGCCTGCGGGAGCTCTTGGGTTTCGGTGTTTAGTTTTGCTTTGCTCGTGCCGAGCTTTCTGCAAAGTTGCACCGGTTTTTCAGGCTCTTCTACAGGCGCTTGATGCCTTTTTCCTACCGATTTTGAGGGTTCAGGGGTTGTTGAAGGCTTTTGGGGTTCAGGGTCCAGGGCTTAGGCTTCAGATTTTTTGGGCTCGGGGGCCGCTAGTGGGTAGGGTTTCTTTGGTCGATTAATCTTGAAGCATGGGGTTTTCTCACGGTTCTACAGGCTTCTTCAAGGATGTGGGGCTTAAGGTTTAGGGCTTCGGGTTTGCACAAGTAAGGTGAACCGGACCGTGTGAATCCTATCGTCTTCGCTCCCGAAACCGAGCACCTTCGTAGATTTCTTTTTTGTTGCCTGAAACCCTAAACCCTAAACCCCTAAACCCTTAAACCTCTAAACCCTAAACCCCTAAACCCTAAACCCCTAAACCCTAAACCCTAAACCCCTACACCCTAAACCCCGAAACCCTAAACCCCTAAACCCTAAACCCTGACGCCTAAATCCTAAACCGTAACCACAAGACCGGAGGGCCTGGAGACTTGAGCCCGTATTCGCCAGTCCTGGTGACCATGCACCCCCCCAAGAAAAAGCCCCGTATCAAGGACCCCGAGAGCCCAATACCCCTTGATTAAGGAATATGGCTTAAATCACAAAAATGAAGCCCTACATAATTTAAGCCATATTCCTTAGTTGAGGGGTCTTGGGCTCTCCGGGGATCCCAAAGTCCGAACCCCATTGTAAACCCTAAACATCCCCAAACTCCACCCAACTGCCCTAAACCCTAAACCCCTAAACCCCTAAACCCCTAAACCCTAAACCCTAAACCCTAAACCCCCAAACCCCTAAACCCCTAAACCCCTAAACCCCTAAACCCCTAAACCCTAAACCCCTAACCCCTAAACCCCTAAACCTCTAAGCGCCGGGAAGGTCCGGAAGTCCAAAGAAGCCGAAGGCGCAGGGCTGCTTGGCCCGACCTTCAACATGCCCCTCGGCCAGGCTTTAGGGTTTAGGGAGTTTGGGGTTCGGTTTAGGGAGTTTAGGGCAAGTTTAGGGTTCGGTTTAGGGTTTAGGGAGTTTAGGGTTTAGGGTTTAGGGAGTTTAGGGAGTTCAGGGTTCAGGGTTTAAGGAGTTTAGGGTTTAGGGAGTTCAGGGCATAAACTGCCCTTAAGGGCTTCCTTTCAGGTCCCTTCAATGCTCCCTTAAGGGTCTTTTGGGTTTAGGGTTTAGAGTCTAGGGTTCAGGGTTTAGGTTTAAGGAGTTTAGAGTTTAGGGTTCAGGGTTTAGGCCCCTTGGCTGCCTCTTTGGGCTTCCTTAAGGCTTCAGTTCAGGGCTCCCCTTAAGGTTCTGTTTTAACACGGCTCCTCTTAGGGTTTCTAGGAGGGCTCCTGTAAAGGGGTTAGGCTTTTGGGTTTTTGGGCTAGGTTTAGGTTTACGTTTAGGTTTAGGAGTTCAGGGGTTAGGGTGTGGGGTTCTGTGATTCTGTGTTTTAAGAAGTTCTTTTGAAAGGTGATTATAGAGGCCTTTAACATTAGAGTAGAGTTTTTGGGTTTTATTCAGGGTTTAAAGGCTTCAGTGTTGGGGTTTGGGCTTCGGGTGCGGGTGGGGGTGTGAAGTCTTTGGATGTGTGGGCCAGGTTTAGGCCGAAGGCCTCAATCTGTTTGTCAGGGCCTTGGGGTCTCTGGGTCGGGTTTAGGGTTTAGGGTTTAGGGTTTAGGGTTTAGGACCCCTAAAACCGCCGGCTTGGCCACAAAAACTGGGGCTCTTAGTTGCCTTGCTGTTTAGGCCAACGGGTTCTCCCGAATCGATGTTTATGGGGGGGGGGGTTCTCCTAGCTGGAAGATGTGGGAAGGCTTGTGTTTCTCTCCTGGGGCTCGACTGTAACATCGTTTTGCCTCTAGAAGGGCTCAACGAAGGGTCTTAGGCTTTGCGTCAAGCGACCACCCTACGAAGCATCATGTCGATCTCTGTGGATGTGCATCTGCTGAGTGGCAAGCGTGCGTCTATGCAAGTGGAGGCGGATGCATCCGTCGAGTCATTGAAGCATCGCGCCCAGACTGCCTTGGCGAGCAGGGGGCGGCTGCTGAATTCTTCTGGAGAGGTGCTACACGGAGCACAGACTGTTACAGAAGCGAAGTTGAGGAGTGGAGACGTGCTCACCCTGCATGTGAACCAAGTCCAGCTTAAAGCCACCACAGGGCCAGTCTATCTGTTCTCTACGTTCGCCGCGCTCCTGGGAGATGCATCTGTAGTCACCTGGGGCTATGCCGACAACGGTGGCGACAGCAGTGCGGTACAGGATCAGCTGCGAGATGTGCAGCAGATCCAAGCTTCTTATGCTGCATTTGCTGCAATCCTGGGCGATGGATCTGTAGTCACCTGGGGCGATGCCGACTACGGTGGCGACAGCAGTGAGGTCCAGGATCAGCTGAAGCACGTCCAGCAGATCCAAGCTTCTCAAGGAGCATTCGCTGCAATCCTGGCTGATGGATCTGTCGTCACCTGGGGCAGTCGCAATTTTGGCGGCGACAGCCGTGCGGTGCAGGAGCAGCTGCGAGATGTGCAGCAGATCCAAGCTTCTGAAAGTGCATTTGCTGCAATCCTGGGCGATGGATCTGTAGTCACCTGGGGCAGTCGCAATTTTGGCGGCGACAGCCGTGCGGTGCAGGAGCAGCTGCGAGATGTGCAGCAGATCCAAGCTTCTGAATGTGCATTTGCTGCAATCCTGCGCGATGGATCTGTAGTCACCTGGGGGGGCTATGCCGACCACGGTGGCGACAGCAGTGCGGTACAGGATCAGCTGCGAGATGTGCAGCAGATCCAAGCTTCTTATGCTGCATTTGCTGCAATCCTGGGCGATGGATCTGTGGTCACCTGGGGTGATGCCGTGTTTGGTGGTGACAGCGGTGCGGTACAGGATCAGCTGCGAGATGTGCAGCAAATCCAAGCTTCTAATGTCGCATTTGCTGCAATCCTGGGTGATGGATCTGTGGTTACCTGGGGTAGGCCCCACCATGGTGGCGACAGCAGCGCGGTACAAGATCAGCTGCGAGATGTGCAGCAGATCCAAGCTGCCAATGGTGCATTTGCTGCAATTCTAAGTGATGGATCTGTGGTCACCTGGGGTGATACCGACTGTGGTGGTGACAGCGGTGCGGTACAGCATCAGTTGCGAGATGTGCAGCAGATCCAAACTTCTGGTCGTGCATTTGCTGCAATCCTGGGTGATGGATCTGTGGTCACCTGGGGCAGTGCGGACCATGGCGGCGACAGCAGTGAGGTGAGGGATCAGTTGCGAGATGTGCAGCAGATCCAGGCATCTGTTTACACATTTGCTGCAATCCTGGGTGATGGATCTGTGGTCACCTGGGGCAACGCCGGCCGCGGTGGCGACAGCAGTGTGGTACAGGATCAGCTGCGCGATGTGCAGCAGACATCTCCTCGGAAAAGTGAGGAGCAGCTTGTGATCCCCTGGCTTTCATGGGGTGCTGTAGGTTTCAGTCTGAGTTAATTCGCGGTTGTGTGTTATAAGGGTTCTTGTAGGTTTTGGGCTTGAACATCGCATCGCGATGACAAAAACCGCTTTCACACCAAGGCCCTCAGCAATGAAGTGAAGCTTAACACCGTTTTCCAGAAACTCTAGGCCATGAATCCCTTCGCACTCTCCCGGGCGCTAGACCCTAAACTCCAAAACCCCAAACCCTAAACCCTAAACCCTAAACCCTAGACCCAGAGACCCCGAAGCCTGAACCCTAAACCCTAAGCCTAAACCCTAAACCCTTAAACCCTAAACCGTAAATCCTTAAACCCTAAACCCTAAACCCTAAACCCTGTGACAGCCAAAGGTTCCCTGCGTTGTTTCACATGGCCGCTTGGCGATGCATTGGGCGGGGCCCTGGGGACTGACTGGGGGGTCCTTAAATAGGGCCCCCAAAAGCACATAAGCAAAAATTCGGATAGGGATATCCCATATAAGCCCCCTTATATCGAATGCTTTTTGGGTCCCTTATGAAAGCCCCAAATCCTAAACCTCAAACTTCGAAGCTTGAGATTCACGGTTTAGGGCGTATGTAGGGTTTAGGAGAACCCTGAAGCCGAACCCCCAAACCCTAATTGGGAGTTTCCGAAGATTGGGGGTACCTTATTTTGGGGTCCTTATTATTATAGGGTACCATATTAGGGTCCCCTATTTTCGGAAACTCCCTAAATCTCGACACCCTAAGGCCGAAACCGAAGCACTAAACTCCGGCCACTACGCCAGAAGCCCAAGGACCGAGACCCGACCGACCCGGCACCTCCTCATCCGTAGACTTTTGGGGCTTTCGGGTTTGGGGTTGCTGTAGGGGCTTAAATTTTAATAATTACCCATACTCCTCATTGTAAAAGTATAGTACGATGGCCGCCAAAACCCCTATTCTAAGTATGAAGGCCCTGATACTATGGGGTTTCGGGTTTAGGGTTGAGGGTTTGTGGATGGGTTGACTTAAAGGCTCACGAAACGGTTTAGGGTTCAGGTTTAACGGTTTACGGTGTAGAGTTTGAGGTTTAAGGGTTTGGGGTTTCGGTTTAGGGTTTACGTAAAGTAAGGATGTAAGTACGTTAACCTGAGCTCTAATTAGGTTTGCTGATAGTTGCCTTACTCAAATCCTACTGGTTCGAGTGAGATTTAAAGTTTAAGGGGTATAAGGTGAGGGTGTTGAGGTCTTGAGATTCCCCTAAACCGTAAAACGCATTTAGGGATGTGGGCTTTTCTTGGGATTTGGGGGGTTTGGCATAAGGAGGGCCCACGAAGCCTTCAGCTCAGGAGCGTCTAGTACCATGTGGTAGCCCCATGCGTTCAGGATCTTCGTGAGGTTCGTAAGGATTTCAGAAGGGGTTTTTAGTTTGTATTCTTGTTTTTCATCATTTCTTTGATGGGGTTTTGTGTTGCGCAAGACCAAAGCCATCAATCTTGAAGTCCAAAATCGAAATCCGGATCCTAAGCACCAAGCTTTTTCGAGGTTTTCATAAGCCTTACCCTAAACGCTAAACCCTAACCTTAACTAGGTCCTGAACCCACGCCCAAGAGCCTTCAGCCACTAAGCCAGGCACCAGGGCTTGGTCGCACAAACTTCTGGCATGCTTGTTGTTTCAAGGAAAGGAGGGTAGGGTTCCACTTTGACACGCCGGAAAGCTCGACCAATGTAGGGGGAAGGTTTCGATATGTGGAGTTTCCGATATAAGGGACCCTCTTATAGTACCCTATATAGTAGGATTCCTTATTATAAGGACCCCAAAATTTGGTATCCCTAATTTTCGGAAACGCCCATGTAAGGACCCTAAACCCGCAACCCTGAACCACAGGGATCCCTCCAGAGGAGGATCCCCGGGTCAGGGTAAGAACAGCTCATCAAGGGTTTGCCCAAGGACGCCTGGACCCCAAAGCTCCTCATAGCAACCGGAAGCCCTAAACCCTAAGATAGGGGCTTAAATAATTGCCAATACTATTTTGGGGGTTCCTTAGTATACTTATGGAAAATGGGCCCCCCTCCCTAGTCTAATTATTAAGGCCCCTATACACTATACTAAACCTCAAACAGTGCTACGATCACCATGACTCTAGAGTCGGCCTGTGCTCACCACACCAGGTCTCATTCCCAAACCTTAAACCTAGGAGAAAAAACCATGCAACCGATAAGGAAAACTAAACTACAAAACCATAGGTTCCCACAGCGTCCTCTTCTGTAAACCTACTTGAAGGGGCAGGGGACTTAGTAAGTTGGTTATATGTAGGGTTATAATTAGGGTAACTTCATTTAGGGCACTTATAACTCTACTTATAACCTACTTACTAAGTCCCCTGCCCCTTCAAGTAATGCCCTAAAAGCAACGAGTGCAGAACCCTGCAGGCGCACACCCTTAACCTAGTACTCCAGAAGCCTCGGATCCGACACCCCAAAAAGGCCACACGCCCTAAACTTCATACTTTAAAATCATCGAATCATAAACCGAAGCCCCGAAACCCCCAAAAGGCTACAAGCCCTAACCCTAAACCCTAAACCCTAAGCCCTAAAACCCCTCATCTGACTTCGCCCAGGTTGTGAAGCTGCAAAAGGAGAGGAGGCTTCCTTCCTCAAGGGAGCCCCAATCCCTTGACCCCAAGTCATCACCCTGAAATCCTTGGGGCTTTGGGACGTACTTGAAGGGGCAGGGGACTTAGTAAGTAGGTGATAAGTAGAGTTATAACCTAATTATAACCCTACTTATAACCAACTTACTAAGTCCCCTGCCCGTTCAAGTAGGTGCGGTCTCAAATCCTATTGCCCTTAAACCCTCAAACCCTAAAGCCTGAAGTCCTAAAGCTCGGAAGCCCTAAAACGCGCTGTGCTCAGGCCAGGAACGCCTCACAAACTCCTGTAACAAAACCGTTCAAAGTCGTTTTCCTGGCAGTGGCTTCGGGGGATAAGTGCGGGGGTTTGTTTTCTTTTTCAGTATTGCTTTTGGGATCAGCAATTTGGAGTTTGGGCGTTTAGGCGTTGAGGGCTTGCGGCTGGTGGGTGAACAGCTCGGGCAGTTCGGGTTTTTGGGGGTTCAGGGGTTCTACTGTAAAGGATTTCGGGTTCATTGAAGCAGAACGACATGCCGGACATAGAACACACTTCTTCTCGCTGAGCTTAAAACCCTGAGATTTCAAACCTAGGACCTAGGACCTAGGCAAAACTCAATCTTTGAACCTAAGCCCCAAGCCGTAAACCCTAAACCCTAAACCCTTTACCCTGAACCATGGCAAAGCTTCTTTTCTGCGGCCTCGGGTTCAGAGTTCAGTTGCGGATTTCTGACTTAGCGGCTCAGCTGCTGTACACCCTAAACCCTAAACCCCAAACCCCTAAACCCCAAATCCCTAAACCCTAAACCCCAAACCCCTAAACCCCAAACCCCTAAACCCTAAACCCTGAATTCTAAACCCGGCGTGCACCCTACCCGCAACTAGGGTTTAGGGCCCAGGGTTTACGAGCCCAAGTCCAAATCCCCCAAGGACCTAACTCTATACCCTAAACCCCACACCCTAAACTCCCAAACTCTACACCCCACGCACCAAATTCCTAAACCCAAAGCCCTAAAACCCTAAGCCCTAAACCCTAATCCCTGAGCCCTAAAACCCTAAGCCCTAAACCCTAAGCCCTAAACCCTAATCCCTGAGCCCTAAAACCCTAAGCTCTAAGCCCTAAACCCTAAGCCCTAAACCCTAAGCCCTTAACCCTAAACCCTGAGCTGCAAACCTTGTGAGGCCTTTCGCAATTCTTTTCCGGTCGTTCGGGGCCGACCACGAGAAGATCCAGCAGGAGTGGAGACTTGACTTTAGGGCCTAGTTTAGGGTTCAGGAGGTTTGGGGGGTTTAGGGGTTTTGGGGGTTTTGTGGGGTAAGGGGGCTTAGAGCTTCAGGGTTTAGGGCTTAAGGTTACGCTTTTTGGGCTTGCTTTAGATGTGGAGACCTGGCATGATCGGAGCTTGAAGGATGTTGGCTTTAGGGTTTCAGAATCTAGGCTATTAGGCTTGGCTGGTTATAGTATGGAGTATGAACTTTTAGATGGGAGGGTTGGAGTTTAGGGTTTAGGGTTTGCTATAGATGTTGAGACCTGGCATGATCGCAGGTTTGGAGTTTAGCATTTAGGGTTTACTACTGTAGACCCCCGGTTAGTAAATCGCTTTTTCTTTATCTGCTCTAATTGCAAAACTCTTGCGACAGGAGGTGGGCCTACATCAGCAGTTACCCGAGGCACCTAAAAACTTTAAACCTGACCCAAAACCCTAAACCGTAAACCCCTAAACCCTAAACCCAAAACCCGCAGCCCTACCCTAAACCCTAAACCGTTCGAGCCCTCAATGCGAAGCCCTCGCACCTCCAAGCCCCAAACGCCTGAAGTGCTTAAACGTCGAGCCCCAACGCCGAAAGCCCCTTGGCCAAGAATAACCCTAAACCCTAAACCCTAAACCACCCTAGCAAACCCCTACACCCGACAGCACGGCGGGGGTCGGAGAGGTCTCCTCGGGTGACTGTTGGGACGGTTGGGTTGGGGCCTTTTTACCATCACTCACGACAAGAAGGTCAGGGCGAGGGTTTTAGGTTTCAGGAGTAGGGGCATTTGTAGTGAGTTGGCTAATTTGTAAGCACATTTCCTTGAAGTCCTTATGGCGCTGCACTGTTAGACACCCCAAAGCCCAAGTCTAACCATGCTTTACACTTAAGGTTTAGGGTTTTAGACGAAGCTGGAAGCCCAACTAACACGAAAGCCCAACGCTAAACCCCCAAGCCACCACACGCCTAAGGAACGCCTTTTGCGAGCTGCGGCACCCGATCTTCTCCCCCTTGATCGAAGATATCGGTCCGATGGACGGCAGCGTGCCGGGGGTGCCGGATCGACGGATCCACTCGATCCACACTCTCTATCGTGTTTTGGCTCAGATTGGTTTCGGTTTAGGGTTTAGGGTTTCGGGCTTGGTTTAGGCAGGTGGTTTCGGGCTTGGTTTAAGCTTGTTCGGATGGCTGTTTTGGTGGTTTTGGGAGCGGTTTTGACGGTCTTCCACCGTGCTCTGGCTTAGTTTTTTTTGAGGCTTGGCTCAGGGTTAATGGGTTTTAGGCCTTGGGTTTTAAGGGTTTGGTTCAGGGTTTATTAGTTTATCGGGTTTCAATTCGTGATCGTAGGGTTGTGCTTTGGCTTAGGCTTTGGGGTTTCGCTTAGGCTTAGGGTATGCAGGGTTCTGTTGCGGGTTGCTCTCTTTGTAGACCACAAAGCCCTAGGCCCCAAACCCTAAACTCCAAACCTGAGACAGAAAGACCCCAAGCCTTCAAGCCCAAACCCCTGCGTAGGCAACCCTATCCCCAAGTTTTCAACAGACCGCGGTAGACCCTAAACTTTAGAGAATCAAACTCTTGACCCTAAGCCCTAAACCCTAAACCCCTAAACCCCTAAACCCCTAAACCCTAAACCCTAAAATCCAAAAACCCCAAACCCCTAAACCCTAAACCCCTAAACCCTAAACCCCTAAACCCTAAAGCCGAAGCATCTTCAGACCACCAAGTCCGAAGCTTCGAGGTGACGCCCACGGGCCCTTGTTGCTCTTAGATACCTTCACCAACGGGCCCGATGCCGCTCGATGTGGGTTTGGGGCACTGGGATGGTAAGAGCTCCTTAACCCGACACCCATGAATTAAGTGCTGTAGCATGTTTCTGCTACAATCTTCTGACCATAAGTCATGTCTTTTTTTCTGTATGCATTCTTTACCCATGAATTCTTCGGAATTCAGGGCGCAGGGTTTAAGTAGAGTGGCAGTGAAGGGGGTCCGAAACCACAAGGAACCCAGAACCCTATAGACCAGGAGCCGTAACTTAAACCCTAAACCCTAAACCCTAAACCCAGAACCCTATAGACCCTAAACACAAGGAGGCCTAAGCCCTGGAACCGAGGTGCTCAGCCCTGACTCCTGAACCCTAAGCGTTGGAGGCTACCCAGAGAGCCTAATACCCCTTAATTACGGAATATGGCTTAAATTACATAGGGCTTCATATTATGATTTAAGCTATATTCCTTAATTAAGGGGTATTGGGCTCTCTGGCTACGCAACTGCAGAGTTCAAAAGCTTTGAAACCCCCTAGGAGGGGGTTTCCGAAAATTAGGGGCACCTTGTTTGGGGTCCTTATAACACGGATCCCACTATTTAGGGTACTATACTAGGGTCCCCTATTTTCGAAAACTTTTCGGAAACTCCCAGAAGCTTAATAACAGGTAGGCCTTTGGGATATTTATTTTGTATTGTCCCTTGTTGGGCTTAAGTGAATGTGATTTTCAAAAAATGTGTTTTTGCAAGTGTTTGACAATGCAGAGGCTTTAAAGGGTCAACCCAGAAAACCTTGAAACCTAGGATCTATAGACCCCAAACCCTCAACCCCAACACAATAGAATCCTACGCCTCGAGACCCTACACCCCAAAACCAAAGCAGTTTAGGGTTTCGGGTTTAGGGAAAAAGCCTTTCGGCCTTAAATTTTACACTCCAGAACCCAAAGACCTAACTGCGCAGCAAGGAGAGCCCCTGGGACGAGTGGGCACGGACGAAGCCCAAGCCAACAGTTGACTCCCGCAACGGCGGCCCGGCTTGCCAGGTCTTTTGGGGGTTTCGTTAGGGTTTTAAGTTGAAGGGTTCTTTAGAGAGTTCTATAGGGATCTGAAAAGGGCCTCTACAAGGGTTCTAAAGAACTTTTGGGGTTATGGGGTTTAGCGTTTCAGGGGTTTGGGTATCTATTTAATTCTATGTATTGTTTTCTGACTTTCGGTTCGACAGGATGTACTTAAAGGATCATGGGACCTAGTAACTAGCGTTATAAATAAGGTAACTATACTTATAATTGCTTATAGCCCCAGTTAAGGTACTCATAACCTTACCTACTACGTCCCATGGACCTCCAAGTAGGCCGTCTTGCTCAAAAGGGTGAAGGGAGCCAGGTTATAATCCGGAGATTGTGGACGCTGCCTTTTGGGGCTTTTGCTTCACGGGATATCCCTTGAGTTTGTGTTCGGATGACTGGGCTATAGAAGCCGGAAAAATTGCGAATTCATATAAAGGGGCCTTAATACTTAGGTATACAATACTTTAGTGGTGGGGGTATATAATACTTTCTTGGTATTCCGGTACCCCCAAAACCCTATTCTAACTATTGAGGCCCCTTTATTCTTGAACGGATACTGTTCCTGAGGGCTCCTTGTTGCAGACATGACTTCCCGCTTTCTCCGCACCCTACGTCTTTTGAAGGAAAGAGCTCTAAACCCCATGCCTTAAACCCTAAATCCTAAACCCCTAAACCCCTAAACCCTAAACCCCAAGCCTTAAACCCTAAACCCTAAACCCTAACTCTATATCCTAAACCCGTAAACCCCCCCAACAAAGACCTCTCTGGATCCGTCGTGGAATCCTATGCCCAAGGAGTCGCCCCCCCCCCACACAAAGTCAAGAGCAGCAAACCCTACACCCTAATCCCCCCCTGACAAACTTTATACAACCCGATGGAACGCAAATTCGCACCCGATGACATTCCATAAACACATGAGAGAAGCTGTGTGCTACCTTCCTTGCACACTTCTCTTTAACATCTTATGGAAAGCCCCAATAAGAATCCCATCAACGCCCGGTTAAAGCCCCAAATAGATCGCAGCGACACTTGCGCCGAACGAGCCCAGGAAAGTCCTGGTCCAAGCAGGCTCTGAAGGCTAAGGCTCCTTGACTGCGATGGTTTTTTCATTTTGGGTAGTTAGGGTGTAGGGTTTAGGGTTTAGGGTGTAGGGTTTAGGATGTAGGGTTTAGGGTTTAGGGTGTAGGGTTTAGGGTTTAGGGTGTAGGGTTTAGGGTTTAGGGCTCTCTAAATTAGGGTCCCTTTTGGGGGTCACCAATATAGTACGGCACCCAACTAAAAAGGACCCCCCAAAAGGGACCCTAGTTTAGAGAACTACCCATATATGAGCCGTAATAAATGATTAGGCTGGGTTTCTTTTCAGGGTTCCTCTGCGGGTTCGCTTAAAGGGTTCTTAAAGATTGCATTTTGTCTAGCTGTCTATAACGGTTTCGAGGTTCAGGGTTTGAGGTGTTTAGGGTTGAGGATCCTTGGGTTTGGCAATCTTGCTCTTCTTCTTGTTTCTGGTCGTACACGGATGATGATACGTAGTATCCGACTGGGCCTAAAACCCCAAAATAGTAGGGTTCATATAAGGAACCCTAATAAAGGCCCAAGGTTTCTTAATCAGGTTCCTACATTATGGGCTTTCTGGGTTTAGGGTTGTTCTAAGGCTCCTAGAGTTCGACATTTTCGGTTTTGGGGATTTTGGGTTGTAGGGCTTTGGGCATTTTGGCGTTTGGGGGGTCTGTGGTGAGGCTCAGGGTTTAGGGTTTAGGGGTTTAGGGGTTTAGGGGTTTAGGGGACTAGGGTTTAGGGTTTAAGGTTTAGGGTTTAGGGGTTAGGGGTTTAGGGTTTAGGGTTTAGGGAGGCTTAGGGCTGCAGGATTTTCGGAGTTTTGGGCTTAAGATGTTCCCTGAGCAGGAGACCTTTACCTTGTTTGGCACCTAACCCTGAACCCTGAACCCTCGACCCTACACCTAAACCCGCTAAACCCAAAATCCTAAACCCTAAACCCTAAACCGCGTTTGTGATGGGTCTTTTCGGGATTGTGTTGGGACCATGCCTCCGGCTATCTGACACGGTCGTGCCTCACGGAAGGTCTCGAGGAATATAGAGGCCTTACTCCATGGAGTGTTTTTTTTGCGGTGTAGGATCGGTTCCATTCAGCAGAATGAGGGAATGTAGTGGAATATGATAACTATCCTTTGCTTTCATATTATTTTTCTGCTGCGCAAGCTTCCTGTCCAGAACCGGGGTTCCCCGAAGCAATGGCTGACGATATCAATACCCTGTGTATCGGCTGCTGAGGGGTAAGGGTTTGTCGTTTAGGGTTTGGGGTTTCCGGATTCGGGTTGAGGCTTTGGGGTTTAGGTTTTACGGTCGTAGTGTTCGCAGAGTGCCAGGTGTTCACAGATTGCCAGGAGAAGGGTTCATGAACACTTTCGTCATAGGGCAAGCACTATCTTCAGAGTGTAGTAGTCTAGTGTCCCTTCACGACCACATGACCCTAAACCCTAAACCATCACCACTGCTAGCACCAACGTCGCCTGGCCTTTGACTGAAGTATAAGAGTTTAGGGAAAGACTTCCGGTATTTCGTGCCAAATCGCAAAGCCGATTTCAATTCCAGGAGCTTTCCTGTCCTCGAGCTTCGTCTCAACCTGCCGACCCCTGCTTTACCGAACACGCGAAAGTGTACGACAGAAACTACCGTCGCTCCGAGGAGACGGCCATGCCCGTGGGTCTGTTATTTAAGAGTAAAGAAGCCGTCGATGTAGCGGGTCAACAGCCACGAGATCGTCCGGGTGCAGACAGCCGAGAAGAACATTGGGACAGGAAGAAGGCAGGCGGAGCAGACGGCGAGCTTTTCGAAGAAGCTGACGAAGGGGTCCTGTCCCAGGCTTCCATACTTCGGCAGTATGGGAGACGCTAAACCCTAAACCATCAAGTAAACCCTAAACCCTAAACCCTAAACTGACCCTAAACCCTAAACCGTCAAGCAGAAGCAGTGGCAATCTTCGCTCTTCGGCAGAATTTCCACCATGCCCAGCCCTAGATCTGGGTTTGATCCGATTTTACGGCCTAGAGCTTTGACTCTGGTGGACCAACTGACCATAGGCCTAGTGATCCGCAAGTCTGACATCAAGGACTTGTGCCGAGAAGCGCACATGTCACCAAGCGATACAGGGCGGCGTGAATACCATCAGCTTGTAACACAAACTGCTCTCCCGGAGCTTTCTGGCAAAACGTGGCACCGTGACCCTGCAACTTTGTCCGGGTTTAGTAAACCCTAAACCCTGAACTCGAAGCCCTAAACCCTGAACTAAGCCCTAAACCCTGAACCCAGACCCCTAAATTCGCCGCGAACTCTAAACCCTAAGCCCTAAACCCCAAACGGAAAAAGCCCTTCAACAAAAACCCAAACCGATTGCACGCGGCCCACCTTCCGAGCTCCCTTTACGAACTCGCGCCCCTAAAACCCAAACTTTTGTGCGTTCAGGGTTTTAGGGTTTAGGGTTTAGGGTTTATAGGGTTTAGGGTTTATAGGGTTTAGGGTTTATAGGGTTTAGGGTTTAGGGTTTTGACGGAAGCTAGCCACCATGAACCCTTAATGCCCCAAACCCCTAAGCAAAGCCTGTAACAACACCCAAACCCTAAAACCTAAACCTGTAAACCCCTAAACTTTAAACTCCAAAGCAAGCCCTAAACCTGTAAACCCTAATTCCGAAGCCCGCCTGAGGTTGTCGAAGGCATGTCGGGCTTCCGGAAGTTTAGTAGCGACCACTTGGCCAAGCAGGCGCTGGGTCGGCTGAAGTGATCTTGGGACTGGAATCCAGTGGCTTAGTAAGGAATAAAAAAGGGGGCTTGAATAATTAGAATAAAGTTTGGGGGTAGATTAATCCATAACTATTTTATGGAGCCCCCGAAACCCTCTTGAAATCAATAAGGCCCCTACATTAGAGTGTTCCTGTACAGGATACCTCACAAGAGACTCTTTAAAAACCTCAAAAGAGGCCCCTGAAGGACTCCAGTTTTGGTTTTTAGGGTTTAGGGCTTGGGGTTACATGATCAGGGGACGAAGTAAGTTTTACTCGGGGTCTGACTTTTGGTTTCAGGGATTTTTCTTCACTGCCAGGGAGTTATAGCCCACAATTTTGGCCGGTTTTGGCTTCAGGGTTTGGGGCGCGGAGGTTCATTGCTGCGTTGTATAGGCTCATGCCGTAGGATTTTGGGCCACGGGGCTTTGAGGATCATCGTAGAGGCGAAGCTTGTACCTTGAATGCAAGTAAGGGGTCGGAGCTCATTTTTTATTGTAGGGGTTTGGAGCTACCTGTATGGCTTACAGCAGGGGATATACAAGACAAAGCTCCGACGTAGACAAGGAAGGTACAGTAGTTTACTATGCTGGCCTAGACTCGACAATCAATTAAACGATACCTGTCTGCCAGTTCTCCATGTTTTGTCTTTTGGTGAAGAGCTTTCTGCTTCTCCCGGTTTTCGGGCTTGTGTGGGTGTGTGTGCGCGCTGCACCCCAAACCCTGTACACCTGAGTTAGGCTGTGTTTGTGTGTGGTCCTGAGTCTCTTTAGGGCCTCAGGGTTCAGGGTTTACCAGGTTTAGGGTTCAGGGTTTAGGGTTCAGGGTTTAGGGTTTAGGGCTTAGGGTTTAGGGTTCAGGGTTTAGGGCTTAGGGTTCAGGGTTTAGGGTTTAGGGTTTAGGGTTCAGGGTTTAGGGTTTAGGGCTTAGGGTTTAGGGTTTAGGGTCTAGGGTTTACCAGGTTTAGGCAAGACATGGACTACGTATCGGCTAGGCCCCTTGATGGCGAAGCAGGAGTTACTTGAAGGATCAGAACAGTGTGGCTATAAGTTAGCTATAGTTGTACATCTTGCTATAACTACCCATGAGCCTGCAAGTAGGATCTTGGGTGTGGGGTTATTTCCGCGTGGGAGGCTCGTCGAGGTGTCCAGGATTCAGTATGCATGATTTTCGTGTACCCCTTGCGTGGCTACAGAATGCAAAATGGATTGCATCGGGTCACATCAAAAACTTCAAGCAGACTGGGTTTTCGTTCCATGTATGTGCAGCAACTGCATCCTTCTCACCCAACCAAGTCTTACATCCCAGTCGAGGCTCTAAACCCTAAACAGCGAACCCTAAATCCTAAACCCTGAACCCCGAACCCTGAACCCTGACACACTACTGGGTTCTTGTTGAGGAGTTTAACTTAAGATACCATAGTAAAGAAACAATATTAGCTTCTATAGATGCCTGAACTTCAATCAAATCCATTAACAAGAATCCAGACTATTCAGATCCTTATCGCTTTAGTGACCCTAAACCCTAAACCCCTAAACCCCTAAACCCTAAACCCCAAAACCCCTAAACCCCTAAACCCCTAAACCCCTAAACCCTAAACCCTAAACCCTGCAGGCCACCGCGGCCATCAAAGACGATTGGGCCTGGTGGCAGTATCAGAGCGAGAAGGCTCTCGGGGCTTCTTTGGTTTGAGGGTGCTCGGGTCTCGGGCTCGGGGCCTAAGCCTCAGGGGTTTAGGGTTTGGGGGTTTTGCGTTTAGGGGTGTAGGGGTTTAGGGTTTAGGGTCTGCGGTTTGAGGATTTAGGGCTTGAGCGTGCTTGATTTGTTGGTTTTGCCGCTGAGGGTGCCAAGTTTCCGCGTCCAACGACCCCGAACCTTGTGCCCTCGTAACCACTCTAACACTCCAAAGCTTGTAGACCTTGCCATTAGATACTCCTGCGAGATTACGCATCCTAAAATCGAGAACCTTATAGTCCCACATCCCCTGCAAAAGGTTGAGGGTTCGGCTTGGAGCAAAGGATGTGGAGACAGGATCTATGGTACCAGGGGGGGTTTGGGGGCCCTGAGCCAAAAGCCTCAACCCCAGCTAACCCGGAAACCCGACGGCTACGCAGGCAGCGGGAGGGAAGCTGATGACCCTCCTCAAGAAGAAGGCAGGGGCTTTGGATTTATTGTTCAGGGCTCAGGATTTTAGCCGGGCGTTGGCTTGATTCATTTTCCGAAAACTCTGAACTGTAGCCCTGAGCCCATGAACCCGTAAACTCCGAAGGCCCTAAACCCCTAAACCGCACACTCTAAACACCTAAGCCTGAGTTCCCAAATCCCGCCAGCTACTGGCTGTTGGGGCTGGGGTGCTGCAGGGGGATGCTTTCAGGGCTCTATGAAAGGGTTCAGGGCTCAAAGCCTTGGGTTGGGGGTCTTGTTGTTTAGGGTATCGCGGCTTAGGGCTGTAGGGTCTTGAAGGTTTGTGAATGCTTTAGGGATCCGGGGCGATCGGGGCAAAAGGCGTCTAGGCGCCTAGCCCGCGTATCGTGGCCAGACGATGTTCAGAGTAGAATCGGAGCTTCAGGGCCACTTTCAATCGATGTTGAGAAAGTGGGATAGTCAGGCCAAGCCCTACTCCTTAAGCGCCAGATCCTCAACCCCTAAACCCTAAATCCTAAAAGCAACATCTTCTTGAATTCTACCCTAAACCTTAAACCCTAAACCCCTGAACACCCAAAGCATGACGGTTCCCACGCGTGGCCTTTTAGCACCCTGATGCGCTCGAGGAAGAATCAGCGCAAGAGTACAAGGGTGTGGGGTTTTTAGGGTTTAGGGCTTAGGGCTTCGGGTTTAGGGGTTAGAGTTTAGGGCTTAGGGTTTAGGGTTTAGTGTTCAGGGTTGGTCGCGTTTGGCCAAGTCAGGACTCTTGTGCCGGTGCACGGGCCGGCGTTTAGGGTTTAGGGCTGAGGGCTTAGGGTTTAGGGTTTGGCCGGATATGGCTGCGGGCGATGCAGAGACTTCCAGGAGAAGAACATCGCGCCAATATTGCTCGAGGCATTCCAAGAACAATGGAGCCAACGTGTGTACGACCGGACGATATCGGACGGTCTTTGGACCTCGGGCACAAACTGAAGCGCATGACTCTCAAAGACTACACGAGCAAGATTACCCTGGAGTTCTACAGTGACCGGCTTAACGAGCGGAACAGCCTCCACCTGCTGCAGCTGCAGAGGCAGACGCCCGGAGGGGGTGGTCGTGGTCGTGGCGGTAGAGGAGAAGGGGGAAGAGGATCCAGGATGCATGCTGCCCCCCCCCTNGGGGGGAGGGGACGAGGCCAACAAGCCCAAACAAGACAACTACCCACTTGACAGGCAAGGGGGGATACCATGGGGAGGGGGGGGGAGGGGGGGTGTGGCAGCCCTGCATCATGCATGTTTCGGGCTTTCGGGCTTCAGGGTTTAGGGGTCGTTTTAGGGATCTGGGAGGGGTCTAGCTCCCAATCGGGTTCAGGGCGTTGGGGATTCCTTGCAACCCAACATAAACACCCACTCGCCCTGAATCCATCCTAGACGCAAGCGACAAGCCCTGCAAGGACAGTGCCCAGGTTTTCTTCGATGATAACATCGAGCCGTTCGACGCAAGGACTGCGACCAGGGTCCGGGGTTAGGGTCTCGGCGCTGGAGGGTGCAGCATTGTCGGGTTTCAGGTTTAGCGGGCCTAGTACTGTTTGGCTTTATGGTCTGCGCTCGGGTTCACTCTAAGCTTCTGTCCCACACCCTACGTGCTTTTAAAAAACAGTCCACAAAGAACAGCAAAGCAAAGCCTGACTAAGCCCTAACTTCTCGGGTTCCACGTTTGTTCTTGGGAGGGGTAGGGCTTAGGCAGTTTGAGCTGGGGCTCAGCACCTATCCTTTGAGCTTGGATCCGGCGCTTTGGGCGTTTGAGAGGTTGTTGAGCTCCGGGTTTGCAGATGAAAGCTTTGCCCAAACACAAAGCCCTAAATCGAAACCGTGCATCTGGACAGAGCAAGGAATTGAGATGTCCATTTCTGTTCCATGGCCTTTGGGGGCAATAAGCTCAAAGTTGATCAAGGATAGAGGTTGTAGAGGTTGTCGTAGTTCCCGAACCTTACGTCGGAGAATTTAAACCCGACTCAAGCCTTCAACTCGAAGGCAGTAAACTCCTAAAGCCATACCTTCCTCCTAGAGAAACCTTGCACCCCCTTCGTGCCTGATAGCCGACTGTGGGTTTGGAGTTTTGGAGTTTAGGATTGAGGGTTTAGGGTTAGTATACAGGTACGATTACTGTAGGGATTTCTACCAGGGTTTCGTTTTTTTTTGGGGGGCTTCTCCTAATTCGCCTCCCCTGAGGGTATGCCCTAAACCCTAAACCCTAAACCGTTATGCTCCTCAATCCGTGACATCCTCGAAGTGTCGGGGCTTCAGAGTCTCGCTCCCGGTATGTTGAGTTTAGGGGGGTTTTGGGGGACATGCAGTTGATGATATAATTTCCTGCATTACCCGGTTTAGGGTTTAGGGGTTTAGGGTTTAGGGTTTAGGGATAATAAGGAATATACAGTGATTCTCATAGTTTAGGGTCCTTAGGGTAATGCAAGGCTTATATCACTTATATCATCAACAGTACCAACACCCTAGGGACCTCCACTTCCTGGCGTTGTTACACTGAACACGTCGATGAGTTCTTCGGTTGATCCTGCAAGGGCTGTGAAGGGCCTTTCTTTGGCTTTTAATGGGGGGGACCTCAATAATTACCAATACTATCTGGGGGGTTCCTTATTATGTCTATAGTATAACATACCCCAGAACCCTATTCTAATTATTTTGGCCCCTATATTAGGTCTTTCGGTTTTTGGGTGACATCCCAGACGAGCTTTGCGAACCTAGACGGATTCTAAGGCGTATGTAAGACTTGTGCATGCCCCTGCAAAGGGCTCGTCACACCCTCGGTTGAAAACCTAAGACCTTAAACCCTAAACCCTAAACCCAAGACCCAAGACCCTCAACCCTAAACCCTAAACCTTAAGCCCTAGACCCTAGACCATAGACCCTAAACCCTAGACCCAAGACCCTAAACCCTAAACCCTAAACCTTAACCCCTAGACCCTAAACCTTAAACCCTAAACCCTAAACCCCAGCATCGCCGCAGGATCGTCGACTGCCGCGACGAGTATGGGAACCCGGTACCTGATGGCCAGGCCCTAGACCGCCTCCGAAGCTGCAGAAAGCTCTGGTTGCGCTAGTGTCGCTTCTTCGGTTTAGGGTTTAGGGTTTAGAGTCTTAGTAAGAGGGTTTAGGGTTTGGTATTCTTCGTAGTTCACCATCACCATCACAATGATCATCATCTTCTTCTAATCATTATTGCTATTCTTCTACTTCTGAACGGTAACTTGTGCCGTTGCTATAAGCGTTAGCATTGTTGTTGTTAATTACTTGTTGCTATTCTTGTCTATTTCAATCTCTGGCGTTTAGGGCGAGGGGTGTCTGCTGCTCGTTTTTGGTTGGGGTGTTTTGGGGCCCAAAGGGAGGTGGGACCGTGAAACTCGCCTTAGCTTTCAGGTTTAGGGCTTTCGGTTAGGGACCCAAGAAGCACATAAGCATAAGCTTTTTATGGGGATATCTCTACCTTATTGGGCTTCATTATTAGAGGGTTTATATGGGATATCCCTATCCTTATTTTTGCTTATGTGCTTTTTTTGGGCCCTATTCGGGCTGTCTAGATCAAGGGCCTGAAAGGAGGATCTGGGACTGCGCTTTAGTGTTTTTACTTTGGGGTTTGCAGCTGTGATGCTTTCGTCAATACAACCGTTTCCTTATTGTCATTGCTGCCCGTGTTCTGCACAAAAAAATGCCCTAAACCCTAAAATCTAAACCCAAACCCCAAGGTGGAACTGGAAAAGCTCCAGGTGCCGGCAGACCCCAGTCGAGAAGAGACACCCAGACAAGAAGCACTGACACAATTCCACATCCCCCCTCCATGGCCCCTAACCCTAAACTCTTCACCCTGAACCGACCCACTCTCACTAAACCCTAAACCCTAAACCCTAAACCCCCCCAAAAAAAGAACCGACCCACTCTCACAGTTTTATAGTAGAAGCCAGAAAGTTGGAACCTTTTGGTCAAGTAGAAGGGATCCTAGCACTAATCCTCCTAAAGCCATGTTCCAACTTTCTGGGTTCTACTATAAGTCTCAATTAAAGCCTGGACCTCGAAACTTCAAGCCCTCAACCCTCAAACATGAACCCCCCACAACCCAACACACCACAACCCCCCAACTTTAGAAACTACTTAAGCTATGGGGGGGACTTAAGTAGGGCTGCAAGTAAGGTAGCCAGAGTTATAGCAACTAATGTACCTATATCCAAACATATTGGGTCCCCTGATCTCGCAGGTAAGCTTTAGGACCTACGCCCTCGAACCGTAAACCTCAAAGCCCACAACCTCTAAGTCCACAACCCAAAGCCCCAAACCCAAGCACTAAACAGCCAAACCTTAATTAAACATTAAGCTGCAAAGCCCTAAATCCTAAAAAACTTAAGCCCAAAGCGATCCCCCGGTAAATCCTTTTTGAAACCCTTCAAGAAGCCTTGTATAAGCCCATAATTAGTCGATCCCTTAAAGGACGCGAAAGCCATTGAGAGCCTGAGGCTATCTCGTGAAGGTGAACCCGGTTGAGGCTCACCGGCACCGGGCCGGAGGGTTTAGGGGGGTTTTGGGGGTTTAGGGTTTTGGGGGTCTTAGGGTTTAAGGGTTTTGGGGGTTTTGGGGGTTTAGGGGTTTAGGGTTTTGGGGGTTTAGGGGGTTTAGGGTTTTGGGGGGGACCTCAATAATTACCAATACTATCTGGGGGGTTCCTTATTATGTCCATAGTAAAATATACCCCAGAACCTTTTTCTAATTATTAAGGCCCCTGTTTTAGGTCTTTCGGGTTTTGGGTTTAGGGGTTTAGGGGTTTAGGGTTTAGGGGTAGGGGTTCAGGGTTTAGGTTTAGGGGTTTAGGGGGTTTCGGGTCGGTTTCGGGTCAGTTCCGAGTTCAGGGTTGAGGTTTTAGGGTCTGGGGTTTAGGGTTTCGGGTTTGGCATTTGGTTTAGATTCCTGGCTAAACTTTCCTTGAAAAGGGATTATAACAGGGCGCTCAGGGGTCTACATCAGCCTGGTCATTGAGGAACAGCAGGAGTTGAGGGTCTGTTTCTTGGGGTTTGAAGGTGTGGTTTAGGTTTGGCATGTAAGGGGCCAGATGGAAACTGCCCTGGATTAGACCCTACACACCTCAAACGTTAATGTGTTAAATCTCGAAGGAACTTCACAACCCCCCGAGCCCTAAGTGGTGTTAAGTACGGGGCTCTGGGGCAACAGGGGCTTTGGCCTCTGTCTTAGATATATGGGGTTTTTATCCGAAACCCTAACCCTTCAACCCCACGGCCTAAGAAACCCCGGTGGGCTTTCCTTGGGATATGCTTTTTGATTTTTCCGGAGCCGTTCCCTTCGAAGGACCCGAGTCAAATACCCTGGTCTCCTTGCGGCACTGTTATCTACGTAGGGTTCTATGGGGTTTAGGGTTTGGCGGATTTGTAATTAAGACTTTGCTAAAGACTGCAAGTGCTGCAAGGATTCTGCAGAGGTTTAGAGAGCTTTGGTATTGTTGGCAGTTCGACTGTTCCGGAAACGGGTGGACAGAAAGGCTGTGCAGCCAACTGCGCAGTAGGAGTGCCCATAAACAGTGGACAGACACGGATAGACACAGTCTGTGAGAGATCTAAGAGATTAACATCCCAGGCAGCAAACATGTCGATTTCTGTGAATGTGCATCTGCTGAGTGGTAAAAGTGCTTCTTTGGAAGTGGAGGCGGATGCATCTGTTGAGTCATTGCAACAGCGCGCGCAGAGAGCTCTGGCCGCGGGTGGAGGGATGCTGTTGAACTCTTTTGGAGAGGTCCTTGACGGAGCAAAAACTATCAAAGAAGCGAAGTTAAAGAGTGGAGACGAGCTCAGCTTACATGTGAAACAAGTCCACATTAAAGCCACGAAGCACGACGGTATGTACTTTGCGTTCGCCGCACTCCTGGGTGATGGATCTGTGGTCACCTGGGGTATTGCCGACAACGGTGGCGACAGCAGTGCCGTCCAGGAGCAGCTGAAGAATGTGCAGCAGATCCAAGCTTCTGGCCATGCATTTGCCGCAATCCTGGGTGATGGATCTGTGGTCACTTGGGGTAGTCCTCGCGCTGGTGGCGACAGCAGTGCGGTACAGGATAAGCTGCGAGATGTGCAGCAGATCCAAGCTTCTTATGCTGCATTTGCTGCAATCCTGGGTGATGGATCTGTGGTCACCTGGGGTAGTCCTCGCGCTGGTGGCGACAGCAGTGCGGTACAGGATCAGCTGCGAGATGTGCGGCAGATCCAAGCTTCTTGCCGGGCATTTGCTGCAATCCTGGGCGATGGATCTGTGGTCACCTGGGGCGATGCCGACTACGGTGGCGACTGCAGTGCGGTACAGGATCAGTTGCGAGATGTGCAGCAGATCCAAGCTTCTGAGGTCGCATTTGCTGCAATACTAAGTGATGGATCTGTGGTCACCTGGGGCGATGCCGACTGTGGTGGCGACAGCGGCGCGGTACAGCATCAGTTGCGAGATGTGCAGCAGATCCAAGCCTGTTATGGTGCTTTTGCCGCAATCCTGGGTGATGGATCTGTGGTCACCTGGGGCGATGCCGACTACGGTGGCGACTGCAGTGCGGTACAGGATCAGTTGCGAGATGTGCAGCAGATCCAAGCTTCTCATGATGCATTTGCTGCACTCCTGGGTGATGGATCTGTGGTCACCTGGGGTAATGCCGACAACGGTGGCGACAGCAGTGGCGTCCAGGAGCAGCTGAAGAATGTGCAGCAGATCCAAGCTTCTTATGGTGCTTTTGCCGCAATCCTGGGTGATGGATCTGTGGTCTCGTGGGGCAATGCCGACTACGGTTGCGACAGCGGTGCGGTACAGGATCAGCTGCGTGATGTGCAGCAGATTCAAGCTTCTAGTGCTGTATTTGCTGCAATCCTGGGTGATGGATCTGTTGTCACCTGGAGTAATGCCGAGATTGAAGGCGACAGCAGTGGCGTCCAGGAGCAGCTGAAGAATGTGCAGCAGATCCAAGCTTCTGGCCATGCATTTGCTGCAATCCGGGTTGACGGATCTGTGGGGACCTGGGGCCAGTAAATTCTTTTGTGGCGACAGTTGCATTGTGCGCGATCAGAGGCAAGGTGTGCAGTAGATCCCACTAAGCTTCGCAAGAAGCGATGGCTGCAATAAGATTTGTAGCGGTTTGCGGAGGTCGCAGACATTTGGGCGGCAGCAACCACATGCGAAAGAGTCGTGCATAACACGAGAAGGGGCGGGGAAGGAACCCATTTTTTAATATAAAGAATCCTCAATAAAAGGCGCAACCCCGAAACAAAGCCGACAGAGAGAAGAAACAAAAAGCCCTCCGATTTCGAGTGCTTGGGGCTTACTTGGAGCTTAAATGCCCTGAGCCTTAACCGCTCTGCAGTATGCCTGAAGCTCTTCGAGCTAAGGGCTTTGCGTATAAGGCTTCGGTTGAAGGTTTAGGGTTTAGGGCTTCGGGTATCGGGTCTGGGTTCATACAAGTTTCGGGGTTTAAGCTGTATAGGGCTTAGGCTTAGGGTATAGGGGGCTCAACCCCGAAGCAAACCTTCAGGCCCAAGCCAAACACCGAAGCCAAAGCCCTACGACCAAGCCCCTCAGTTGGAAACTAACTCTCCGGACGTTTCTGCCCTAATTTAGGGGACAATAATTACCGATACTATTTTGGGGGCTCCTCATTATAATTATAGTATAATGGACCCAAAACCCTATTCTAATTATAACAGCACCTATATTTGACTTTGAGAAGCCGGCAGGGTTGGACCCAAAAGACTTAGGAGGGCAACTGGTTGCCTTGCTAGCCCCTAAGCCCTAAATCATACCAGGCCCTACACCGCTTTCCGTCAGATCTTCCTGGCTGTTACCAGCGAAGTGGACATCGAAGGGTTTGATTTTAGCCTAGGAAACGGAGGATAGTGCAAACAGGGTTTCTTTGACGACATTCAATTGCTTCTTAATTTCGTCCCCGAGGCCAGAAGTCTGTTTCGTGCGGATGTGCTTCTGTTTTTCATGCGACACACTGCCGCCAAGGTTCAGTGAAGGATTCTATACTCGAAAGCTACTGACCCCAACATCTTCGATGAAGGGTCGGAGTGTAGCCAAGGACCCAACAAGTCCTAAAATCTGAGCCCTTCGCCCTGAAGTCTAAACGCAATCCCTCGAATGCCTAGGCGCCTAGCCTCAACACTGAAGCCCAGCGGAAGCCCATGAACTCCAACAGTCGTAAGCTCCCCCTCTCAAACGGCGCACTGTGCTCCAAAGGCCTACTAGTACTTGAATCCCCTGAGCCGTGTACCCTGTTGCAAGCCAGCAGAACGAAAGGGTTCTTTTAATGGGGGTTCCTATAAAGTACCCTTTGTAGTATAGGGCCCCAAATTAGGGGATCTACTTTCTGCGTTTGGTTTCGGGTTGAGGGGCTCAATGTGCCGGCTGTTGAGTGCTGCGTGGGGGCTGACGCCTCAAATTGACAAGGCCATGCTGAACCCTAAACCCCCAAACCCCAAGCACCTAGGCCCAAACCCCCCAAAGCACCCAACCACCAAACCCCTCGGCCCTCAAAGTGAAAAGGCCTTAAACCCTAAACCCTAGACCCTTGAAAAAAAAGTGAAAAGGCCATGCTGGACGACCAATACTTTTTCCGGAAGCTCCTGTACACACAGGCGCGAAGAGGGGCACCGGCCCGGGGGACTTGATAGGAGTTGCGGTCGCGCGTCTGGAGTATCCAAGATTGGAAGTATGCGCCCCTAATATGGACCCTTAGGCCTTTTTCAGGGTTCTAGGGACCCTTATGAGCCTATATGGGGTATATAGTAGGTATATAAGGATCCCAAGGTTAAGGGCCCATACTAGGGGCCCATGGTTTCAATCGTTGAGAGTAAGTTTGGAAGCTAGGGTTTAGGGCGTGTAGGTTTTAGGGGTTAGGGTGCTAGAGACTGTAAAGTTTGAACCTTCGACCCCCCGATCCGAAGCCCTGGTCTGCAGAAACCGTGAGCTTCACCACCCTCTCAATCTAAGGTTGAAGCCATGGGCCCCTAGTATGTGCCCTTAGCCCTTTTAAGGGACCTTAAAGGGTACAAGTAGGGTATTTCTTAAGTATATGAGGATCCCAGGCTTAAGGGCCCATGCTAGGGGCCCATGGCTTCATCCTAAGACTAAACCCCAAACCCCAAACCCCTAAACCCCCAAACCCTGTGGGGCTCTTCCAGGCCTGTTCAAGGTGCTGCACCCGGAAAACCCAACCGCGCGTGCTCACAGGGGTTTAGGGTTTACCGAAGCCCCGAAACCCCTAAACCCCTAAACCCCTAAACCCTAAACCCCTAAACCCCTAAACCCCTAAACCCCCAAACCCTAAACCCCTAAACCCCTAAACCCCTAAACCCCTAAACCCCTAAACCCCTAAACCCCTAAACCCCTAAACCTAGACGCGGCCACNAAACCCCCTAAACCCCTAAACCCCTAAACCCCTAAACCCCTAAACCCCTAAACCCCTAAACCCCTAAACCCCTAAACCCCTAAACCCCTGAACCCCTGAACCCCTGAACTCCTGAGGTCCAGGAAGCTTTCAAGACTTAAATGGCGTCTCAGGTTCGGGGTTTCTTCCGACCCAGATCCAAAAAAAAAATGCCATGCTCCAAGTGGGGGCCCTGAACCCTCAACCCTCAACCCCGAACCCCAAACCCCCTAAACCCTAAACCCCCTAAACCCCCTAAACCCCAAACTCTACATGGGTGGTTGTCAAAATTAGGATCCCTTTTTGGGTCCTTAATATAATACGGCACCTACTCTTTAAGGTACCCAAAAAGGGACCCTAATTTTGACAACTACCCAAGTCAAGAAGCAAGCCTCCGTAGCCCGCAACGACCGACGCACAATCGCCTTTGGGGTTTCGGGGCATTTCTTTAAGGGCTCCTTTAAGGGATCTGTGGGGGATTTATAGGGGATCTATAAGGGTTCCTTTAAGGGTTTGGTGTTTCGGATAGAGGTTTTGGGGTATAGGATTAGATCTCCCACAAACGTTGGCATCCAGGGCGAGAAGACGGATGTGGGCGCGTCATTGATGGGTGTACAGCAGCTGGGCAGAGTGGTGGTCTGTTCTTACTTTGGGCTAACAGGGTGTTGATCGAGGTATCTCGGCCTCGTAAACCTAAACACCTCAACTTTAAGCATCCTTCCTACCGGCTAAACCCTAAGCCCAAACCCTAAACCCTAAACCCTTATGTAAGCCTAGACGATTGGGCAGACATAAAAAGGAGCTCCAAAAAAAACCCTAAACCCTAAGCCCAAAACCTTCAACCCTAAACCCAAAAGCCCCTTAGACCTTGTAGGTTTCGGGAAAGGGAGTCGATGGGATTGGGAGATTCTCGGGGTTCAGATGTGGCGGTGGGATGTGGTGGTTTGGGCTTAGGATTGAACCTTTAAGGGTTACTATAAATAACAGTTTGGGTTTAGGATTCATGCTTCAAAGGTGGCTATAGGGTTCCATAATTCGGGTTTAAGCTTTCAGGGTTAATTACTATAAGGGTTCTTTAGATCGGGTTTAGGATTTACACCCACCCCCCATGATTCCTCTGACGGCTCTACAAATATCGTCTCTACCTGTCCCCATTTTCGATCTCAACACCTTATTTAAAGCCCTTCGCCTTCTGTCTAGCTCGCCGAACGGTTCATGGCACAAAACCCTAAAACCTAAACCCTGAACTCAACAAACGGTTGCACCCCCCAAACTGAGCTATTAATGACAGTATGAGCAACCAACCATTGGTATGATTCTTATGACGTTGAACTGCTATTGGAACTACGCATCAGGAATGAATCATCCTAAGGATTTACGATGCAACATTAAGCCCTTAACCCTACGCCCCCCAAACCCTACAGCCCTAGAGAACTGACACACAGCGAGTGTTGCACCTGGGCGCTTTTTGTTCCAGTACTCCATCCTTTGCAGCCCTACCCCCCTCCCCACTTTCGGCAAGCTCAGGAAGCAGCTCGCCGAAAAGGAGGAGGAACTCCCGGGCACTTCTCGTCAGCCTAAGATCCAGAAAGCGTTACCATAGGGATTACTAGAAGGGTTCCTTTTTAGAGTTCCTTCAAATGTTACTAGAAGTTACCACAATAAGTCACCAGAAGGGTGACCATAAGGGTTCCGTTACAGTATCCCTTTCGAGAGTTCCTTCAAGTGTTCCTATCACTATCAGGATTCCCTTAAAGGGCTCTTTATAGATTTCGTTCAAGGTTTACTTACAGGATTAGCGCTATAAAGGTTACTTTCAGGATGACTATACCAGTTTGGGGTTCAGGCTTGTAGGGTTTCGAGGAGTTCAGAGTCGGGATTCAGTCGCAACACTTGGGAAGGGTTTAGGATTTCAGGTTTGGGTTTAGGGTTTAGGATTCGGGGTTTGCAGAACAGGGTGTTAGAGTTGGGGGATTCCTTCAGCCCTGAAGCCAAGCATGGCTTTCTGCAGGCAATCGTCTCGGCTGTGGCTGGAGCGATGAGTCGGTAATGTAGACCCCTTGCTAGCGAAACTCTACTTCCGTAAACATAGGTTACGGTCTACTGACAGATGTCTTAACCTGCGTGCCTGTATGGAAGCCAGCATGATAACCCTACCATATAAACCCGATTAACCCCTGAACCCGAAACCCTAAACCCGAAACGCCCTAAACGCCCTGAACCCGGCACCCGGTCGAACATCGAAGCTCGGTTGAACATCGAATCTCGGGCCGCAGGAGAATTCATTGCTTGAGAAGCAGCTGACGAACATGGGCCCCTGTGCTCAGATCTACCAAAAAACATGTCAAACATGTTCGAATAAGACCATGGTAATATTAGTAGCCATAGTAGAATAAGAGTAATACTGTGGTAATACTAGTATCAACCCTAACACTACTAACAACAATAGTAATAATGACAATAATGGTAATAACAGCAATAATTCAATATCAATACTAATAATACTAATGTTAATCATAAGAATAGCAAAATACAAACAAACTTCAATATACTAATCATGATAGTAATAATAATACAAATAATAACAAAAATCACAACACCACTACTAAGAAGAAGAATAATGACCACCAAAATGGTAGCAGCTATAATGGTTTTTATTCTATCGTCTCCTGACGGGCTCTGAAAACACAACCCAATGGTTTTGGTAAGGTTGCGGGTCTGAGCGCTGTTTAGGTTTAGGGTTTAAGGCTTTGGGTTTGGGGTTTAGTTCAGGGCTTCTGTTAGCTCTGTGTATGAGTGTATGAGGGTTCAGGGCTTTGTGTTTAGCGCTTAGGTTGGTGGGTGTCGAGTTCGAGATTCGTGCTTGAGAGCATGTACTAGCCTGTCTCGGCCACGCTCTTTGCACCAAGAGCATAAACCCTAACGCCCCAAAGCAAAGCTCCGACACTAAGTCCTAAGCCCCAGACTCAACATCTCAAACCGCCTTAAGCCCAAAGCTCTACAACTTTAACTCCAAACCCAACGCAACAAGCATGCTTGTGGGGGGACATTAAAACTAGAGCGCCGCTCAGTGAAGCACACAGTGCCGCTTCAGATGGCGGCAAGCTTAATTAATTTAAGCTTGCCGCCATCTGAAGCGGCACTGTGTGCTTCACTGAGCGGCGCTCTAGTGGCGCGCTGTTGTGGGGCGTGGTGGACCAAAGTCGAACTTAGTGGCAGTCAGAAATATGGGATTTGCTCCGGCAAACCCCTTTCCACCAGACTTCTCCACGATGCGGCACCCTGGAATCATGATTCCTCGTGTGGAGAGCATCCTCGTCGGCGGGATTAGGCTCTGCAACATGTACAGCCTCAGGCAGACGTTGATCAACGGCGTCCATTCAAGGAACAGATGCCATCCCAATGTGGATCGACTCCATCGGTTTGTGTTGAATTCCTTTTTGTACCAGCCTGCAGGCAGCGCCACCCCCAAAAGTGGAATCGCAAAACCATCAAACCCCAAACCCTAAACCGCACAAGCCCTAAGCCCCAAACCCTGAACCCTAAACGTCCCAAACCCTCGGCCGTGAACCCTAAACCCTAAATCCTGAAGGCCCTGCAACTTCTGGAAGCTATCGTCTCCAATTCTCCAAACTTAGGCTTTAGAGCTTAAGCCGTACTCTCTATTCGTCTACAGTACAGACAAACCCTACTGTTGGAACCGATACTGCCTGAACCCTTCAGAGCCACATGCATCTTAGGCACTGAGTCCAAAGTGCTACTTGGGGGGAGACTTTGTAAGTAGCTCAAACCCTACAGCAAGAATTGCTCCTGTCGGCCCGTTCCAAGACGAGCCCCTGACCCGACGCCCAAATCCGAGCCCTAACCCCTAAACCCTAAACCCTAACCCTAACCCTATCTCGTGCTGAGGTCAGCAACTCAAGCACCTGATGGAGGAGAACCGCAGGACCTTGATACCCCGAAACCCCAGGGTTTAGTGGACACCATAGGGGCCTTAATAGTTACCTTTTCTATTTTGGGGGTTCCTTATTGCAATTATAGCATAATGGGCCCCAAAGCCCTATTCTAGCTGTTAAGGCCCCCTATATTAAGATAGATCCCCTGTAGACCCCTTTAAAGGACCCTTTGAAGGAACCCTATTCTACTCATTAAGGGCCTCCTAGAATCGCGCTGGGTCGGTCCAACGTTTAGGGTGATCAGGAGTAGAATCAGTGTCTAGGGATGGGCTTGGGTTTCTTGGTTCAAGGTTTCAGGTTTAGGGTTTAGGGTTTCTTGGTTCAAGGTTTCAGGTTTAGGGTTCAGGGTTTAGGGATTAAGGATGTAGGGTTTAGGGTTTTCAGGACTGCCCGAACCTGAGCTCAGAATATCCAATACCTCAGGCGGGATGAGGGTAGGCGGGGTGGTTGCAAAGCGACGCGAGAGTGTTTTGGGCACTTTCGCCGCCCGTCAGGTGAAGCTCAGAGATACTGTTTGAGCTCGTAGGATTTTGCGACGATGGTTTTCTGAGCTGAGGCTCAGAGTGCTGTGTAGTTGAACAACCCAGCTATTCGCACCCAGAAAGCATTTCAGGAATGCACTCAGAACCCTATTAATTCTGCAAGGCGCATGCCTTGAAGCCTTTAAGATTTGAGAAGATGCCCCAGACTTTAAGATCTTACTCTGGCGCTTACTGCAAGAAACCCTGAACCCTAAACCCCCGAACCCTTAAACCCTAAACCCTAAACCTTAAACTCTAAACCCTAAACCCTAAGCCCTAAACCCTAAACCTTAAACTCCAAACCCTAAACCCTAAGCCCTAAACCCTAAACCTTAAACTCCAAACCCTAAACCCTAAGCCCTAAACCCTGAACCTTAAACTCCAAACCCCAAACCCTAAGCCCTAAGCCCTGAACCTTAAACTCTAAACCCTTGACCCTAAGCCCTAAGCCCTGAACCTTAAACTCTAAACCCTTGACCCTAAGCCCTAAGCCCTGAACCTTAAACTCTAAACCCCAAACCCTAAGCCCTGAACCCTAAGCCCTGAACCTTAAACTCTAAACCCCAAACCCTAAGCCCTAAACCCTATGCCCTAAGCCCTGAACCCCGAAGCCGGTTTCGTTTCTTTAGCACCGAAGCCCTTGAGGCAAGGTCCGAAACATGGGAGTTTCCGAACATAGGGGTACCTGACTTCGGAGTCCTTGTAATAAAGATCCTACTATTTAGGGTGCTATATTAGGGTCCCCTATTTTCGGAAACTCCCACATAAGAAGGGCAGTAGCAAGTTGACTTTCCGTGTTTAGGGTTAAGGGTTTGAAGTTTAGGGTTTAGGGTTTAGGGTTTAGGGCTAGGTTTAGTATCGGGGCCTCATTCATTACCAATACTATTGAGGGGTTCCTTATTATGATTATAGTATACCAAAACCGTACTCCTAATTATGAAGGTCCCTATATTAGAGTATTGGGGTATACTAGTATAGTACACGTACATTACGTTAAGGCTCCGCCTGGTTGTGATGATTCATGGTGCCTTGACCGACGATGCGTCTGTCAAGTTTGTGAGCTATCAGCCTACCGTGGCAATGACGGGTAACGGAGAGTTAGGGTCTTATTCCGGAGAAGGAGCTTGCTACACCTCAGGGGGGGCTATTTTTTCCTATCCTTCCGACCACCACCCCAATCGACCCCACAGCCTTTACCCCTGAACCCTGCAAACCTGTATTTCTATCCGGAACCCTAAGCCCCTAAACCTTCGGGGTTTAGGGTTTGGGGGGTTTAAGGTTTAGCCTCAGGGTTTGGAGTTTGGGGTTTAGGGTTTAGGTTTTTGCGGGTTTAGGGTTTGGGATCGTGCGTTTGGGGGTTTTACGCCTCGAAATAGAGCGAGGATGAAGCAGCAGCGTCGGATAACAGTTCGCGATGAGAGTCTTGGCTACTGTTAACCCCACACACCCTTAGGGGTTAGAGCCTAGGGTTAGTTTATTAACCTACACCCTAAACCCTAAACCCTAAACCCTAAACCTTAAAGCCTAAACCCAATCTCTGAACTCTGAACCTTACCCCTAAGCCCTTGAACACCTACCCGTTACTTACCCCAGAGGTGTTGATTCTAGATTTGTTTCTATTCGGCCTTCCGGTTCTAGAGGAGCTCAGTGACTTCAGCGTCCGGCCCAGGCTTTTAGTTTGGGGTTTAGGGGTTAGGGTTTGGGGTTTAGGGTGTGGGGTTGAGGGTTTAGGGTTTTGGGTTTAGGGGTTTGGGGTTTAGGGTTTAGGGTTTACGGGTTTAGAATTTTGGGGTTTGGGGTTTAGGGGTTGGGGGTTTAGGGGTTTGGGGTTTAGAGTTTGGGGTTTAGGGTTTAGGGGTTAGTTTAGGGTTTGGGGTTTAGCGGTCTAGGTTAGGGGTTAGGGTTTGGGGTTTAGGGTGTAACATCGGGGCTTCAACCTTAAACCCAATCCACCAAAGCACTATGCAGCTCTAAACAACTTCCTTAGACCCTCGATCCCACGGAGACGCTCCCACACTGCAGTCAATGAGGTTGAGTGTTTAGTGAACCCTAAACTCTTGAATTCTTAAACCCTAACCCCTAAACCCCTAAACCCGTAAGCCCCCAAACCCCTAAACCCCTAAGCCCCTAAACCCTAAACCGAGTGTATAGTGATGGCAGTCGCAAGGGGAGCCATCCTTTGCTACGAGTCAAAGCTTCGGAAAACTAGTTGCGAGGCTTCGAAGTCGAAGAATCTAACACCCTAAACCCCTTAGGGCTTTAGGGTTTAGGGGTTTAGGGGTTTAGGGGTATACCCTAAACCCATAGGGTTTGGTTTAAATTTCGGGTATAGGGTTTAGGGTTTAGGAAGGGTTTGGTTTAAGTTTAGGGTTTTGAACGTCAGGGAAGTGTGTAAGCGTCCACTTAGGGTGTGGCTGTACACTGCCTTTCGGTGCATTCTTGTTCCAGCATTCTGTCAGGGAATTGAACAGGTTCTACAACTATCTTAAGGTACCATCAGTGGATCATCAACACATCTAGGACCGGGTTCATAATAACATCACTAACATGCATGGCTCACAATTCCTAAGTGCCGTCAAGGATGCTGCTGCAACGAGGTTAGCAGAGCCTTCGGGTTAGGTCTCTAGAGTTTAAAGGTTTAGGGTGTAGGGTTTGTTTCCTGGATCTTGCATGCAGCAGCCACCCTACGAAGAATCATGCCGATTTCTGTGGATGTGCACCTGCTCAGTGGCAAGAGTGCCTCTTTGGAAGTGGAGGTGGATGCATCCATTGAGACATTGATGCAGCGTGCACAGAGGGCTCTAGTCAAGGGTAGAGGGAGGCTGCTGAAGTCTTCTGGAGAAGTCCTCGACACAGCAAAAACCATTATTGAGGCGGGGTTGAGGAATGGAGACATGCTCACCCTGCAGGTGAACCAGGTCCAGATTCAAGCCACCAGGCAAGGCGGACTTCCCCGTGCGTTTGCCGCGCTCCTTGGCGATAGTGATGGATCTGTGGTCACCTGGGGTAGTGCCGAGAGTGGAGGCGACAGCAGTGGCGTCCAGGAGCAGCTGAAGAATGTGCAGCAGATCCAGGCTTCTGTTGGTGCCTTCGCTGCAATCTNTGGAGGCGACAGCAGTGGCGTCCAGGAGCAGCTGAAGAATGTGCAGCAGATCCAGGCTTCTGTTGGTGCCTTCGCTGCAATCTTGGTCGGTGGAGCTGTGGTCACTTGGGGCAGTGCCGGCTTTGGTGGCGACAGCAGTGCCGTCCAGGAGCAGCTGAGGAATGTGCAGCACATCCAGGCTTGTGGGGCAGCATTTGCTGCAATCATTGGTGATGGCTCTGTGGTGGCTTGGGGTCATGCTCTCTTTGGGGGCGACTGCAGTTGGGTACAGGATCAACTGCGAGACGTCAAGCAGATCCAAGCTTCTCTAGGTGCATTTGCTGCACTCCGCGGCGATGGATCTGTAGTCACCTGGGGTAATGCTGATTTTGGCGGTGACAGCAGTGCCGTACAGGATCAGTTGCGAGATGTGCAGCAGATCCAAACTTCTGATCGTGCATTTGCTGCAATCCTTGGTGATGGATCCGTGGTCACCTGGGGCAGTGGCCACCATGGCGGCGACAGCAGTGAGGTGAGGGATCAGTTGCGAGATGTGCAGCAAATCCAAGCTTCCAAACAAGCCTTTGCTGCAATCTTGGATGATGGATCTGTGGTCACCTGGGGTAGTGCCGAGAGTGGAGGCGACAGCAGTGGCGTCCAGGAGCAGCTGAAGAATGTGCAGCAGATCCAGGCTTCTGTTGGTGCCTTCGCTGCAATCTNTGGAGGCGACAGCAGTGGCGTCCAGGAGCAGCTGAAGAATGTGCAGCAGATCCAGGCTTCTGTTGGTGCCTTCGCTGCAATCTTGGTCGGTGGAGCTGTGGTCACTTGGGGCAGTGCCGACTTTGGTGGCGACAGCAGTGCCGTCCAGGAGCAGCTGAAGAATGTGCAGCAGATCCAAGCTTCTGGCCATGCATTTGCTGCAATCCTGGTTAACGGATCTGTGGTCTCCTGGGGCAGCAAATTTCAGCGGAAGCTGAAGAATGTGCAGCTGATCCAGGCTTCTTGCCGAGCATTTGCTGCACTCCTGGGTGATGGATCTGTGGTCACCTGGGGCCATGCCGACAATGGTGGCGACAGCGGTGCAGTGCAGGATCAGCTGCGAGGCGTGCAGCAGATCCAGACTTCTGGCAACGCATTTGCTGCAATCCTTCGTGATGGATCTGTGGTCACCTGGGGTGATGCCAAGAGCGGTGGTGACAGCAGAGCGGTACAGGATCAGCTGCGATGTGTGCAGCAGACGTTGCCTAGCAGGTGAGAGGAAAATAAGATGAGATCCATCAGCCGCGTGCAAGCCTAAATCCTTGCCCAGTAACCTTCAAACCTGTAACAACCAATGCCCCAGAAACCTAAACCTCACACCCTAATGTAAACCCTAAAGTCAGAAGCAGCTGTGGATCTACCTCCTGGTTTGTCACGGAGTGCTGCAGGTTTCCGACTACACCTTCTTAGAGTTGGGAGTTCAAAAAGTCTTCTTTGTTGTTTAAGGCTTTGTTGCTGTGAGGGCATCTGAGTTTGGGTTTTGGGCCTTGGGGTTCAGGTCGGGTTAATATCTTAGATAGTGAGCGGGGGAACTTTAAACTTTTTGGCCTTATATATTTGCTCTACCCTAACAAGTTTGAACTTTTTGGGGCCCGGTTGTTGAAGAAGAGAGATATAGAGGCCTTAATCATTACCTATACTATCGTGGGGGTTCTTTATTTTAATTATGGTAGAACGTACTCCAAAACCCTATTCTAATTATTAAGGCCCCTATATTCGGGGTTTTAGGGGTTGCTTCGGGGTGTCGCCGGAGAGCCCATAGAGCCCCAAAGCCTTGAAACACCACTGATCCCTGGACCCTAAACCTAGGTTCGAGTAGTAGTACCCTTTTTTACTTTCATTTTTGGGTTCCCTTATTAAGGCGGAATCGTAGAAAAAAAGGGTACCCTTACTATAATGGGGCTACAGGAACCAAGAAACCCTAAACCCTAAATCCTAAACCCCATCGTCCCGATGTCTTGATGCTGAGGAACGAGCTGCAGTCCATTTTGCAGAAGGATGGAGTGGACGTGAAGGCGTTCGGCACAGGCCGCGTTTCTCGGAAAGGGCTTGAGTATTTCGGGTTCAGGATTGTGGGTTCAGGGTTGTAGTTCCCAAAGCCTGAAGGATCAGGTTTCGGGGTTTAGGAACTGGAGGGTTAGAGTGGAGGATGTAGGTTTTGCTCCAACCTAAACAACCTTCCCTTGGCCTCACATTCCGATTCATCAACTTTGCACCCTAAACCCTAAACCCTGTTCGGATCTATCATGCTGGGGCTGCGGGGTGTAGCCGGCGGGGGGTCTTCCGTTTCTGCGGGAGTGCGCATGGAGCCTCTAATTCCCCTCAAGTGGGGGTTTCCGAAAATAGGGGACCCTAATATAGTACCCAAAATAGTAGGATCCTGATTATAAGGACCCCAAACTCAGGTACCCCTAATTTTCGGAAACTCCCACGTGAAGTTAGAAAGTATCATTTGGATCACGCGAAACCCTAAGCTTTAAGCCCCCTAAATCCGGTGCCCAAAATAACTCTAATCCCTAAACCCTGAACCTTAAACCCTAATGTAGGAACCTGATTAAGAAACCTTGGGCCTATAACCCCCCAAAATAGTAGGATTCATATAAGGAACCCTAATAAAGGCCCAAGGTTTCTTAATCAGGTTCCTACATTAAACCCTAAGCTCGGAAGTCTGAACCTCAAAGCCTTCAAAACCCATCAGAAAAATCGATGCTCTGAGCCCGAAACCTGTTCCACATGCAGCCCTAGACCTAGGTTTAGGGTTTTTGGGTTTGGGGGTTTAGGGTTTAGGGTTTTGGGGGGTTTAGGGCTTAGGAAGCCAGAAAGTTGGAGACTCATTATCCCCATGCCCTGAAGATAAAGCACCGGGATTCCCAGCACTCATCATCCTAAGTCCATGTTCCAAGTTTCCGGTGTGCACGTGGGAGCCTGATAGACACTTAGTGAAACTCGCACTTTCAGAGCATGTCAATCCGAGATACTCCAGCTATCCGTTAGGGATAGGGAAGATCGCGTGTAATCTAGCAGGGATCATCAGTAATATTCCGTATATTCTGGCATGGATCCTCAACCAGGTTCTTTGGATGATATCCGAAATCCTTGAGTAAGAAGGTTCCAAAGCTTTTAACCAGGTGTCCATACGATCCCTAGGGGTTTAGTGGTTTAGGGCGGTGACAGGGTTAGGGTTTAGGGTTAGGGGTTTAGGGTTTGGAGTTTGGAGTTAAGGGTCTTTAGAAAGCTCCTTAGGATTCGACAGAGACGGAAGCACCGAAAGCTCTGGCAGCCGGAGACGCAGCGGCTAAGAGTAGGGTTCAGCGTTTGGGGTTTGGAGGTCTCGGCTCCAAGGGTTGGGGGGGTTTCGGGGTTGAGGCTTTAGGGGTTTCAGGTTTTTGTAGGGGCTTCTTTGGGGTTAATGTCGGAACCTGATTAAGAAACCCTGTAATAAAGGCTCAAGGTTTCTTAATCAGGTTCCTACATTAAGGGGGCTTCAAGGCCTTGGGTTTCAACGGTCTTCGGAACACCACCACTCCGCGAGAGTTCGCCTTTCAGAAAGGCGCCCCAATGGCCTGAACCCTAAACCCTAAACCATTACATGCCTGGCTGGAGCATGGACGCTCTGCTTGTGAGAAATGCAAGCCAGTGGCACCACCGTCACGACTCCTCAAGAACATGAGAGAGCCACTGGCCTGGTCATGACTCGGGTTTTTGACATGGCATTGGGGCCTGGTTTCCCTGCGGCCGCCTTCCAACAAGGAGCTGCTAGCCGCCACAAAGACTGGCCCAAGCTGAACGCAATTAAGCTGACGAGGCTACACTCAGGGTAGGGTGAGTCCTGAGCAGCGGCTCGCCAAAACAACATGTCGACTGGCTGGTGTGCGGGACGACGGATTGCTTGAGCTTCATACAAACCCTGTACAGCATCCTCCTTTCAAGGATCCACCAATGGAGCCCATAAATTTCAGAAGCCTCTGCAACTTTTAAAAATCCTTTACATCTTCAAAGACCCCTGTAAATTTCCGATGACCATACGGCCTCGACTCGGAGGCCGATTCAAGAGCATCGCGAACCTCTACCAAGAGATGGAGCAGGGCGCGTGTTGGCTACAGGTGGGAAAGGTTGGAGTTTAGGCTTGATGCGGTTACGGATGAGGATTTGGAGCTCAAGATGTCAATGTCGGGTGGAATAGGACGGTTGAAGATGCAGGGTTCAGAGATAATGTAGCGGTCTGATGATGCCCTCATAGTCCATGCACAACCCCCCATATACTTCAATGATGATGAGTCATCCTGTGGTTGATGTTATGGGTTCTTGGGCTTTTGCAGGCAGGCTACTCAGACAGCCCCGACCCTCGTTCTTGCGCCGTTCGAAAGAGTTTCGTATTCTATATCATGTGCAGCAAAGTCTTCCCAAGTGCTCGTCGGAAATCCATTCCCAGAGATCCACACCTTTCAGTCCTGAGGCACGAACCGTCCTAGACTTCACATCCGGATTTTGATATACCCGCTTGGCGTTGAGGGTTTTGGGCTTCGGCCCTATTCCCTCTCGAAGAAGTGCAACTACAACCATTACCAGAAAGCTGAAGCATTCGAGGGTTCAGGGTTTGGGGCGTTCACTTGTACATCCACTTTGCCGCAGATGAACGATGCCGGCCGCATCGTCCGCGTCCTGGACGTCGTTGCCCGGCTGCACGAGTGGCACATGCGCGGCTGTTCAGAGTTCAGGAAGCTTCGGAACCCTAAACCCTAAACCGTGCATCCTCAGTCCGGAATGCATCCAATATTCCAAACCCTAAGTTCTGAACTCCCTAAGCTGTGCGCCTCAGGGTTTAGGAGTCAACGGAAGGTTGAAGGGTTCAGTAAGAACTCGGCTTTCGGGTGGTTTCTGTCCTTAAAAAGGGCCCTCATTCGGGAGGCGGCAGCCTGAGATCGATTCCAGAAGCTTCAGCTTAGTAAGTTGCTCATATTTGGGGTTCCTCCCTTAACCCCAAACCCTAAACTCAAAACCCGAAACCCTAAACCCTAGACCCTAAACCCGAAACCCTAAACCCTAGACCCTAAACCCGAAACCCTAAACCCTAAACCCTAAACCCAAACCCTAAACTCAAAACCCGAAACCCTAAACCCTAGACCCTAAACCCTAAACCCAAACCCTAAACTCAAAACTTGGCTGAACCTTGAACCCTAATCCGGTACACCTTAACAGCTCATGTCTATGTACAAAGCTGACCTACCCCAGCCGTGAGCACCACAGGTTTAGGGTATAGGGGGTTTAGGAGGGTTAGGGGGTTTTGGGGGGTTTAGGGGGTTTAGGGGGTTTAGGGTTTAGGGAGTTCAGGGTTTATGCCCCCTTGGCTGCCCTTAAGGGGTTCTTTTAGGGGGTTTAGGGCTTGGGGTTTCGGGGTTCGGTTCGTTTCCGCAATCCCCTTGAACCCTAAAGGCCGAAGCCCCAAACTTAACAACCCTAAACCCTCCTCCTTAAGCCCCCTTATAGTATATATATATATACATACATACACACACTACATATACATATATACGATATATATATACACACACATATATATATATAGATATGCATACTCTATATATATATACACACTATATATATACATACACACACACAGGGCGATCCTAAACTGCAGCTAAGCCTGGACTCGTTCAGGATGTGGGGGCATAGGATGTAGGGTTCAGGTTTCAAGATCCCTGTGGGTTGGTGGTTCCGGGTTTTAATACACCCAAGCCTAAACCCCAAACTTAGGATCTGGGGTTTGGAGCTCAGGATTGCAGGACCCTGAACCCCAAACCCTCAAGTTTGCTGCACATCTACTTAAAAACACAAAGCATCTGAAGGTCCGAAACTAAGCCCTTGGAGTTGGATTTCCCAGCCACCAGACCAAGCTCCGACGTTTAGCCAACCCCGACAACCCTAAGCTTCAAACTTGCAGTCCTGATCCCTAAACCCCAACCCCTAGACCTGAAACCCAACCAACACCCAAGACTTCGGAACACAATTCAGTAGACATCAAACCCTCACGCCACGCCTCGCGCTCGAGCTTCGATACCGCAGGCCCACAGGTTCATTTTCCACTCCAGACCTCAAATCCTAGAGGGGTTCCAAAAACGGGTTCTACAAGGATTGTCATAACAGGTTTTGTAAAGGTTCCTGTAGGGGCTGTACTCTCCTTCTCAGGTTTACTTGCTCATCAAATTCAATGACATGCTTCTCGCAGCTCGGCGCGAGTTGAGAATGCAAGGACGATGCAAGGCACACAGAAGAGTCCTTGTCTGCAGCAGGCGAGCCCCTAACACAATCTAATTTCGAAACCCCATAAATCCCATAAAGGAATACTTACAAAAACTCCCTTAAAGGAACCCTTAAAGGGACACTTCAAGGGCCCTTGGTTCGGGGGCAGGCCTTGGGATCTGGGGTTTAGGCCATGCCTTGCGCCCACCCCAGGCCCGAAACCCTAAAATCTGAGGCCTAGCCCCAGACCCCTAAACGCTCGACCCTAAGCTCTAAACCCCTGAACCCTCAGACCCTTTCATGCATACTAGACCCTGTAAGCTCTAAACCCGAGGCCCTTAACCAGCAAGCGAGGTGGAATCCTATGAGCAGGATGGCGTGAACAATCGCATCCAAACGAAGAACCACATTCCTGGAGTACACATGTATCTCAAGGACCATCCTTGGTTTGTTGTGTCAGGATCCTATGGGATTCTATAAGGATCCAGGGTTTTGTAAGTGTAATGTGGAGGCTTAAATCATTACCTATACTACTTTGGGGGTTCCTTATTAGCACTATTCTATTATTATAGTACAATATACCTCCAAACCCTGTTCTAACTATTAAGGCCCCTATATTCCTGGGTTCTAGTATAAGGTTTTGGCTTTCCTACAAGCCCTTCCTTTGCCGGTGGGTGCCCGCAGCGCCGCCTGTGTTACCGATTTGGGAGTTTCCGAAAACAGGGGGACCCTAATATTATTTTTACCTTGCCCTAATTTTCGGGAGCTCCTATTTAGGTTTTAGGGTTTACGGTTTGGGGCTTAGGGTTCAGGGGCTAAGTCGTTGTTTTTCGACGGCAGATCTGTAAATCCTGGTGGATGAAGGGTCTCGTGTTCGCAGGTCTGCGCCCGACGCCCCGCACCTCCCTTCAACCCCACCCAGGCTGTTGCATGAGAGAGGCCCTCTTGCTGAGGGTTGCTGCAATTTCTGTTGCAGGCATACTGATACTCATGATTCATGCTGCATTGTGACTGCGATGCTGGGCGATGCTGGTTAGTCTGGTTTTGAGCTACTGATGGATGGCGACGATGGCACGCATGATGGACACTGTGAGTATCAGAGGGAGTATCAGAAGCACCACTAGGGGCTTCCCCGGGCTGTGAGACCACCGCCAAATGCGCCTCAGATCTTAAAGCCTGAGCACCAAACCTTCGACACCCCAAACCCCCTGAACCCTACACCCTAAACCCTAAACCTTAAACCCTAAACTTAAACCCTGGAGCCCTTCACCACGGAAGCCCATTCCCTAAGCCGCTGGGATACCAGGACACCTCGATGCAGGACGTGCTGGACCGGTGGTTCCAGACCGGCCTGCAGGCCATACACCCTGAAGCCCTGGCAACATCCCAAACCCCCAGCCCCCAAAAAAGCCAAAACCAAACACAACCCTAAACCCTAAACCCCCAAAGAAAAGCAAAAACCAAAAGCCACCCTAAACCCTAAAACGCAAAGGCCAAACACAACCCTAAACTGTAAACCTTAGACAGCCAACAACCAAACACAACCCTAAACCCTAAGCCCTTATAAAAGCTTAAACCAAAAACAACACTAAACCCTAAACTCTACAGGCACTAAAGTTCGCTAAAGGGAGCGATGCCCTCGTCCCGAATCGAGAGAGTAGGACCCTTCCTAAACGGATCCCTAAATAGAACCCCCAGACCCTAAACCCTAAAGGGTTTAGGGTTTAGGGTTTCGGGTTTAGGGTTTCGGGTTTAGGGTTAGGGTTTAGGGTTTCGGGTTTAGGGCTACTAACCACCATGTCGGGCTTTGGCATCAGGGCTTCCGTGTTGAGCGTTTGAGTCTCTTGAGGGCCTTGAGGGACCCCAAAAAGCAAAGAAGCACTTGGAGGCCCTTTTGACTTAGTAAGTCTACTTAGTATCCCCTAGAAACCATATTATAATCCCCCATAACCCACCTTACTAACCCTACTTATTAAGTCAAAAGGGCCTCCAAGCATGAGCAGTTTATGGGGATATCCCTAGCTTAGTGGGCTTCATTATAAGGGAGTTTATATGGGATATCCCAACCCATATTTTTTGCTTGTGTGCCTTTTGGGGGCCCTATCTTTGGGGTTCAGGCATTAAGATCAAGGGGAGACTGCCAGAGCCCGAATATAGAGGCCTGCAAGATAAGAATAGGGTCCAGGGTCCGGGGGTATAGTCTTTTCATGTACATTCAGTATCTAAACATCTGAGGATTATAAGGGGAAACTATTCCTACTTGGTCAGGCCTCCATTTCAGGCTGCTAAAGACTTGTGAAATTCGAAGCCTGCAGAACCTGAAACGTCCGGAAAAGCAGTAAACCCTGAATCGGCAAACCCACACCCCAATCGCTAAACCCTCAAACTCAACACGCCCAAACCCAACACCCCAACAAACCCAAAAACTCGCAAATTCGGAGCCCAACACCTCAAACACCCTGACCCCGCAAGCCATATAAACCGTGGACCATGGGACGTAGCTATGATGAAAAGGTTTGGATGATTAGCAATAGCATCCTGTAGTCGTCCCTATCTAGTCACATTACACTAACAACCAAAACCCGATTCTAACCACTAAGAAGCATTCCATTCGTGCCTATATCATTGCTACATCAAGCCCCAAAACCCGAGCGGAACCAGCAAAAGCCCTATATTGACCACCGTAATCCCCCAAAACACTGTTCGAACCATTAAAAGGCCCAACAAACCCTAAACCCTAAACCCTAAATCTTCAGGAGCTTAAACAAAAACACCGAAGTTTTGCAGGTCGACATCTCCAAGTTCATAGAGACGGAGGACAGTTCTTGCCCAGACCCTGCCAGGGTTTCCCGGGGTTCGGCAAAGGGTTCTATACAGGTTCTACAAGGGTTCAGTTTTTTTTTTTTACATGTTTTCTTCTGCATATATATATATATGTGTGTCTGTGCGTGTTTTTTGTTTAAATGGTGGTTTTGGGTTCAGGGTGCTCGGAGCTGCGACGACTTTCGCTGGATTTTGGCGTTCATCGATAGATGGGGGTTCGTTGCTTGATCGTTTTGGTGGCTTCAACGTTGTTGGCGCAAGCCGATGCGTGGTATTTTGTGTCTTTCTACAACTGTCTTGCGGTATCTAGAAGCTCGGGAATAGTTATCATACGGACTCCCCTACTAGGGGTTTAGGATCAGGGTTTGGAGGCTGTAGGTTGTTTAGGGTTTAGGATGTGTGGCTGAGGATTCGGGATGTAGACTGCATCGTTTAGGGCGGTTCAGAGTATACTATAGGGGCTTAAATAATTTCCTATACTATTTCGGGGGTTCCTTATTATAATTATGGTATAATGGGCCCCAAAACCCTATTCTAATTATTGAGGCCCCTATATTAGCCGGAGGTAGAGCTGGTCCCATGAAAGAAGCGCAGGGCGAGATCTGAAAGCTCTCGTAGCCCGATGCCGGAACCGCAACTGGGAAACTCCTCACAACCTGCGTTGTGTTTTTTGAGATGCTATGGAGTTTGATATTGTAGCACCCGTAAGACAAGGAGTTTAAACCCCCGAGCCCCTAAACCCTACCACCCTGGACCCTAACAAACCAGAAGTAGGGCGATGAGAGCCTACTTACTGAGCCCACGGATGCTTTTAAGTACCTCCCAAACCCTAAACCTAAACCCACCCTAAGCCACAAAACCCTAAAGCCTGAAGCTTAAGCCCTAAACCCTAAACCCTAAACCCTAAAGCCTGAAGCTTAAGCCCTAAACCCAAAACACTAATGAATCAACCCCAAGCCCTGAAGGTTAAACCCTGGCCCTAGATACCTCCTGTTCTTCCTGGCGACAAAAACACCCTAACCCTAAAGCTTAAAGCATACTTGAACCTACCAAACCCTACTTTTTTTGTAGGTTCTTAGTACAAACCCTTGTATGGAATGATAGGGACCCTACAAAAAAGTAGGTTTTGGTAGGTTAAGGTCCACCCCAGAGCCTGAACCCTAAATCCCCCTGGATCTCCTTATCAAAAACACAAAAAAACGCCTCTTGAAGGAGATGCCGGTCTACGTGGCCGACGCGGCCCCGCAGGTCAGTCTCCTCACCGAGGCTCTCGTTGCCTGTTGCTTATGTCGTTGTTATTTACCCAGACCCCGGGAGGATCCGATAAGTAGATCCCAGAATGGGGGTTCCTATAAAGTACCCTTAGTAGTATAGGGCCGGGGGTCTGGGTAAGGGGGCTGAGGATTTAGGGCTTTTGATTTTGGGGTTCGGAGGTTTTGCTCGTAGCCTCCGGAGTATAGGGCCTTGGACGAAATTCTGAGGTCGGGATTGCACAGGTGGAGAGGGTTCGGGTTAGGAGGTTCAGGGTTTGGGTCTTGGGGTGTAGCGGTTAGGCCTGCAGGCTTTTGGTTTGTGATGGTTTTCGGTTTAGGGTTTGGGAGAAGGTTTGAAGATCGGACAAGGCATATGCGAGTAGCGCCACTTTTGACATCATGAATCGCAGATCGTACGGTGTTTAGCATTCGCAGACGTAGCCACTGTCATGCTTGTGGCACATCTTTGACGACCTGCAAGCATGAAGACTCGTGGATGCTCCACCCGACACCCGGGGTACTATCCCATGACACTGGTGTAAAGATCCTCCGTCAGGTGTGTTACGTGAAAGAAAGTTCAAGATACAGTGAGTGATGCAGAGTGACAACTCGCAATGACTTCATGCCTCAAAGGATTGTGCTCATCTATGCTAGTGCACAGAACTTCGATAAGAAGCAGCTGGAGTGGACCCCAAGCTCTAAAACCATGACATGGGGGGTAATGTAGAAGCCTAAATAATTCCCTATACTATTTTGGGGGTTCCTTACTTTGAGTATAGTTTAAAGTACCCCAAAACCCTATTCTAATTGTTAAGGCCCCTATATCAGAGTCTTCGGGGTTCAGGGAAGTTCAATAAGCCTCTGGGGTAGTCGTCAAAATTAAGGTCCCTTTTTGGGTACCCTAAATATTAGGTGCCGTACTATATTAAGGACCCAAAAAGGGACCATAATTTTGACAACCACCCATATGTATCATTATTTATCCTAAACCCTAGACCCTAGATCCTCTACCCTGAGCCAAACTAGGTAGGGCTTTGCGGGCTTTGGGACATTTTGTATTTTCCCTTATTGGGCTTAAGAGGCCCAACGCCTTGCACACCAATGACCTGAGCGCAGGCGTACCCGGTTCCCTGCCTCGTGCAGCCGCTGGGCTGCCCTTGAGGGTCCTTGTATGGTTTAGGCTCTGGGGTTTCGGGTTTAGGGTTTCGGGTTTAGGGTGTAGGCTTTAGGGTTTAGGCTCTAGGGTTTCGGGTTTAGGGTTTCGGGTTTAGGCTTTAGGGTTTAGGCTATGGTATCAGGTTTTGTAGGGCTTTAGGTTTAGGGTGTAGGGAGTTTAGGGAGTCTAGGGTCCAAACGCTGGCTCCTATTCGATAAGCCACGCAAAAGAAGGGTCTAGAGTTCAGGGTTTAGGGGAATCGTAAGTCCTGTACCCTAAATACTAAACCCTAATCACCAAACCCTGAATCCGAGTTCTAACTCTAAATCCTGAACCCTAATTCCTACTTCCTGAATCCCAAACATCACATCCTAAACCGTAAGCCCTCAGCCCTACACTAGATGTCAAGAGCGTAGGGTTTAAGCGCTGGTAGTCGTAGCAGTGGAGGGATGGGGAACGGGATGGATGGGCTGCGGTTGCGCAAGGTCGGCCTTTCAGAAGCCTTGGTAAGCAGGGTTTAGGGTTTAGGGCAGTTTAGGGTTGTACTTGGAGTCAGAAGTACCCTACTTGGATCTACTGGAGGTAATTTTGCTATCCCATAAGGCAAGAAACAACAGCTCCCTTCTGCTTTTCGTTGGGTTTCGCACTCCCTTTCTTGTCTTGTACCCATTTCCACAAGTTTCCCAAACCTTAAACCAGAATTTTTGAGCGCCTGAACCGTTTGTCTTCAATCCGGGCAAGCGCAAATCTGCAAGTTTGAATGAAAGGCTTCAGCGCTAACCCTCCTACCAACGTCTTGACTTGTCCAGGTTGTTATTCAGGCGTCGAAGAATTCAATCCAGCCTTAACTGCTGCAGCCGCCGCCCTATACACCAAATCCCGAAACCACCGAAACCCTAAACCCACAACCCGCAAGCCTAAGCCATCCAAGGCGGAGCCAGGGTACTTTCAACATTCCCGACAAGGATGTGGAGCTGTACAAGGCCCGGCCCCGCTTTTCTCGCGAGAGGATTCGGGTGCCTCCTGCAAGATAGAAGCTTAGCACATTTACGTAACTTATTACCAGCATTATTCCATTCGGCTCCTGATGATCGTTATGGTGCAGTATACCCCACGCCATGCTGCTTTTGCAGCTGCTTCTGTTCGAGGGAAAGTGTGCTGCTGAGATGTGTTACTCGAGTTGGCAAGGCTTGGGCATGAAGAGTCTCATGGAGGTTGTATGCAAGCCACCCTAGCCGAGCCGTCATGCCCCCGACCTTAAACCCTGAGCCAAAACCCGAAAACCCGAACCCTAGAATCCTAGGTGGATAGACGAGCACTTTGAAAACCCTTATGGATCTGCGAGATCATGCTTCAGCAAAACTCCAACACCAGTAAAAGAGCCCTAGAACCCTACATAAAGCCACACAGCTGTGCAACAACTTTCCGACCGGCAAAAAAAGCCCGAATTCTGTAAGTGCCCGGTAGTCGGTACTTCTAAGCCCTGCATTTTGACCCTAGATGTGAAGCCCCCGGCTCTGAACCTCTAAACCCATGTGGGCAGGTGTCAAAATTAGGGTCCCTTTTGGGGTATCTTAAATAATTGGTGCCGTGTTATATTAGGGACCCAAAAAGGGACCATGATTTTGACAACCACCCATGTATTCCCGAAGACCGAACCCCGAAGCACCTAAACCGCAACCCTTCAACCCCAAACTATGCGCTATTTGCCTGAAGCCTTGGAAGTGTCTTGCTTCCCTAAATGCCTTGGAAGTGTCCTGGTTCCCTAAATCCGACACCATATGAAAGCCTTGTCCAGGAGCTCTTTTCGAAGATCGGGCTTCCCGGAGGGAAGCCCTTCTTCACCACCTTGAAGGCCGTCTCCTTATTGGTATTATTTTTAGTATTTTTATTAACCGTATTTGTAATATTGTTGGAATTATTATTATGAGTAGTAGTATTCTTATTCTCTTATTGTGTTGGTTCAGAGCTTGTGGGGCTCGCAGGATTTGATTTAGAAGCCTGAATAATTCCACATACTGTCCTGTAGGGTAGGGTTCAGGGTTAAGGGTGTAGGGTTCCGCATTGTAACCATACTATAACATACCTCCTTTACAACTCCATCCGAAGCTTGTGAAGGCTTTTGTTGCCGTTTAGAGTTGGGAAAACTAGCGGCGGGGCCCCCGAAGTCAGGAAGTAGACCGCAAAGGGTTTAGGGGTTTAGGGTTTGGGGTTTAGGGTGTAGGCGACAGTCAGTTTGCTGTATTCGGGTGCAGTGTATAGTGAGCCCCAGAAAGTTGGAACATGGATGTTGGATGATTAGTGCTGGGATTCCTTCTACTCTACCTTAAGGGCATGGGGACCATGATGTTCCAACTTTTTGGCCTCTACTGTCGAAGAAGCCAAAAAGGTTGCCGCTGCAACTTTCTAAGCGGCCTAAGCGGCGTGGAGGATGCTGTGGGAATGAGGTTAGCTGTAATATGGACCTGTAGACTCTGGCCCTAAAGCCCGAAACCTGAGAACCCGCCCTAAACCTGAGATTCCACACTCTCAAAGTCTTTACCTTATATAACTTAGATAGTGAACGGGGGAACTTTAAGCTTTCTGGCCTTATATATTAGCTCTATCTTCGAAAGTTTGAACTTTTTAGAGGCCCGGTTGTTGAAGAAGAGAGATAAGCCCCAAGCCTTCTGCCCTAAGCCCAAAACCCGGAAACTCGGCCGAAGCAACCCTAAACCCTAAACCCTAAACCAAAAACCCTAAACCCTAAACCAAAAACCGAACCCTAAACCAAAAACCCTAATCCCTAAACCCTAAACCAAAAACCCTAAACCCTAAACCCTAAGCCAAAAACCCTAAACCCTAAACCAAAAACCAAAAACCCTAAACCCTAGACCCTAAGCCAAAAACCCTAAACCCTAAACCCTGAAGCTTTTGAGGATCCCGTCGATAACACCTCCATTACGCGCTTCTGGCGCTGGGAGCGATTGAAGACCTGGAAGGCCTCGACGGGTTCTTTGAAGGGTGCTATGAAGGGTGTTTTGTATGGGTTTAAGGGTTTAGGGTTTAGGGTTTAGGTTTTAGGGTTTAGGGTTTAAGGGTTGAGGGTTTAAGGGTTTAGGGGTCAACATAAGTAGAACAGCTTTTTGTGGGGCTTCATTATACACTATGACCATGTCTAGTAACGCTGACTCAGGCTTCTATAGTATATATTGGGTAAACGTGGGGGTTCTCTACATCAAGGTCCCTCATCTGTCCCTACTACGAGGGTCACAAACCCCATTGCTGAGTGTACAAGCTCTCAACGGATGTAAGATTGGACAGAAGGTAGATTCCCAGACCCCCGGGAGGATCTAGAAAGTAGATCCCCTAATTTGGGGCCCTATACTACTAAGGGTACTTTGCAGGAACCCCTATTACGGGATCTACTTTTTGGATCCTCCCCGGGGTCTAGATTCATGAAACCCGCAACCCTAAATTCCAAAGTCCTGAGAATGTCAGGTTGGAGGCCCTAAGCCTTAGCCTAAACCCGGCGAGAGGGTAAAAGGCCCACCGGTCCGATCAAAAGAGGGCACCAGAGCCCGGTGTAGCCCAGGTTTCGAGCTTTCGGAAACCAAAAAAGGGGGTCTGCATAATCGGAAATGGTGTTCCTTAGGCTTTTCTTGTATATTTTATAGGAGATTGTACGCCCAAGGCAAATTTCAATTTCAGGCCCTTGTGCTAAATTTTTGGAGTTCGACGACTGCTCAGGTTTACTGTACCGGACAGGGTTGGAGTTCTGGGGTTAGGGTTTACGTTCTGTGGGGCCTAAGGGGCTTGGAGGTCCGTGTTGGGGAGCGGTTTGGAGGTTTCGGATTCATGGTTTCAGGTTGAGAGTATTCTGGCTCCCCGAAGCTGCAGGCAAATGCGACGACCTCGGGGAAGAAGGGTGCTACACAGATCCAGGACAAGGGTTCAGGGTTCAGGATTTAGTGTGTTCAAGGAGGGCAACAAGCTGTTGTAGGTCATAGATTATGGGGGCTCGGGGGGGGGGGGGGGGGTTTTNGGGGGGGGGGGGGAGAGGTTTTGTTTTCAGGGACTGGGGTTTAGGATTGAGTTCAGAGTTCCAAGAGTGGAGGTCTTGGACCCCTCACCCCACAAGCCACGTGAGGCTCAGGATACTTGGTAGGTCGGTCATAATTTACCTGATGTAGCTTGCAACTAGGATATAAACACTAAACCCTAAACCCCTAAACCCTAAACCCTAAACCCTTCTCTAAGGTCCTTCTGATCCTTTAAGCCGCCTTCAAACCGTACATCCCGAACCCCGAAGCCCATCACCGAGGGCCGATTCCAAAGAAGCCCTGACCCTCAACCGAGGATCAGGGGATTAGGGTTTGGGGAGTAAGCTCTAGGGTTTTGGGATTTAACTTGTCGAGGATGACAGGGATGCGGTGGCTATGGCAGCTCTGGTCGTGAGGATCGTGTGGATGACAGGATCCCCCGCCCCCGCGGCTAAGTAGCATGGACTCCGATCAACAGCCCACGTAGGCTCCAGTTTATTTGAAGTTCCAAGTTCGGTAACTTTAATCCGCAGATGCTGAAATCCGAAACCCTACACCCTAAACCCTACACCCTAAACCCTACACCCTAAACCCTACACCCTAAACCCTAAACCCTAAACCCTAAACCCTACACCCTAAACCCTACACCCTAAACCCTAAACCCTAAACCCTAAACCCTAAACCCTAAACCCTACACCCTAAACCCTAAACCCTAAACCCTAAACCCTAAACCCTACAACCTAAACCCTAAACCCTAAACCCTAAACCCTAACTCCGAGCCCTAAAAGGCCCTCAGCCCCCCAGGATGTGTCAGTCACCTGCGCCAAGCTCTTCAAAGACCACCCACGTGCAGAGATCTATCAGAGGCCTCCACCAGTGAGGGTTTAGGGTTTAGGGTTTAGGGGCTACCAGTGTTATAGGGTTTAGGGTTTAAGCCGCATGATAAAAGTCAGTATTGCTGTTATCGATGATGCCTTTGTTCTTAGCATGATACTTGTTATCCTGCGGATGATAAGGCTGACGGTGGTGGTGTTGATGATAGCGAGAACGGTGAGCGCTGATAACAAGAAGACTAGTGATGATGCCGATGATGGTGTTTGTGATCGCTGTTTTGCCATGATGATGGCGAAGAAGACGTTGTGGCAGTCTCTCCGCCTCCGTATCCCTATCTTAGGGACCCACAAAGCACATAAGCATAAGCATTTTATGGGGATATCCCTACCTTATTGTGCTTCCTTATAAGGGGGTTTATATGGGATATCCCTAGCCTAATTTTTGCTTATGTGCTTTTTTGGGGCCCTACTATCACTCTTGGTATCCTGGTTTTCAGAACTCATCGGCCCAAAAGCTGTAACACTGTCAGCATCGTCAGCAGAGGAGGCCCTTCATCCCCAAACTCCCGGCCCGAAGACCCAATCGCCCGTGCATGCAGGGCCGGGGCTCCGGATCCTAGATGCCCAAAACAGGGAGTTCAGGGTTTAGGGTCGAAAGAGTTCGTAGCAGCATTGTACATTGCAGATCCTAAAGGGTTTCGGGGTTTAGGGTTAAGGGGTTAGGTCTGCATCACAGGAAGCCTCCGTAGTTGATTCGTATGACAACGCTTCTAGCACAAGGTTTTGAGAGTGCAGTCCTATGGCCGTATTCGCATCCTAACAGGCATCCGAGCTCGCAAGGCCTCACCATCATGGTTAGCAGGTCCTGGGTAACCGTTCCTTTGAGACCCTTTTAACCGGCCCCATCAACGTCTCTCCAATTTCAAGCCCTACAGTACGCCCTAAAACCCAAACCCTCGACCTTTAACGCCAAATCCTAAAAACCCTGAAGGCCGAACCTACCCTAAACCCTAAGCCCTCAACGCTAAACCTTAAACCCTAAACCCTAAGCCCTCAACGCTAAATCCTCACCCCTGCAGGCCGAACCTGTAATTCCGAAACTTCCAAGCCGCCAGCCGCAAAATCGAAATCCTATGCTCCTTGTAAACTCTTAAACCCCAAACCCCAGGCCTTACAGAGCTAAGCTGAGGGTCCTCAGCCCCATCTCCTAAACTTTCAGGGTGTAGGGTGTGGGGTTTAGGGCTTAGGGTTTGGGGTTTGAGGATTTAAGATTGAGGGTTTAGTGTTTGGGGTTTGGGTTTAGGGCTCCGAATATGGGGGGACAGGAATAATTGGTAACAGTGTTCTTAGTACAACGTGGGCTGGCAGGTTGAGGTTCTCGCCAAAGACCCAGCTACGAACCTCGCAAAACAGTCCCAGGCCTTACGTGAAAGGGAATTCATTCCCATCTACCTCTTTGATGGGGGACGCTGGACGACGACCCAGCACAGGAACTTCCCTGGTCGTCAAGCGACCAAGGGCCTTCTGGGCATGGTGGCTCAGTACCCAGAGCTCTCTGAGTGGGTGCAAGCCCAAATCAGGAGCTACAGCTCTTCTGATGTGCTCCTGAAAGTCCTTCTCCACCGCCTGCAAAGGACTTCAAAGGCCCACTGGGAGGGGATCCGTGACGCAGGGGTGACCACGTATATCCCCCTCACCTTCAAGCCAGGTGTGCTCATCCCCATGGCCAACCCTTGGGAGAGAGAAGATCGCACCGCATGGCTTATCGTCCCTATCGAGGACGAAAACACACTTGCCTGAGCATTACCGCTTATGATTATCGTACGACAGACCCGACATCGCCTAAGTAGAAGCCCAAAGAGTAATGTATAGGGGATCCCAGCACTATTTGGCCTTAATCCGGTTTCCAACTTTATGGGGTTTACTGTATATCAAACCCAAGATTGCGAAAACCCGAGACCCCGAAAAGGAGCGGAAGCTCGCGACCTTCCGTTATCGTTTAGGGTTTAGGGTTCAGGGTTTAGGGCTCAGGGTTTAGGGTTCAGGGAAGCCGAAGATCCGCAGAGCCCGAGGGGGTCAATTGCGAATCCTGAATCCGCAATCCATACGGCCCCTGGGTTCCTGAGTAGTACGCTTTTAAGGGTCCCTGCAAGGGTACTCTAAGGGTCCCGGGTCCCTTTAAGGGTTCTATAAGGGTGCTATTGGGGCATATTAGGGTACTATAAGGGTTCCTGAGTTATGCCCTTTTGCCCTTTTTGTTCTAGGGTCCCCTTATTAATTCATAGGGACCCTTAGGGGGGTAGGGGGAGGGGGGGTAGGGCGGCTTCATGCCCATAATCAGGACATACTCAAAAACTAATACGGCATATTTAACCAAGAAACGACACCCTACCACNGGTTCCTGAGTTATGCCCTTTTGCCCTTTTTGTTCTAGGGTCCCCTTATTAATTCATAGGGACCCTTAGGGGGGTAGGGGGGCGGGGGGTAGGGGACTATACTTCCTTAAATAGGCCGTATTAGGTCCTTATTAGGTCCTTATTATGGGCATTAAGGCACCCTACCCCCCCTCCCCCTACCCCCCTAAGGGTCCCTATGATTAATACCGAATAGTCGGAAGAAGGGTACCCTTACTATAAAGGGGCCTCCTCAGGAAACTGAGGCCCTAAACCCTCAACCCAAGTCGTACGAGACCCCTACCCAGAGATCCCAATACCCCTTAATTAAGGAATATACCTCAAATTATAACAAGATCCCTAATATGATTTAGGGTATATATTCCTTAATTAAGGGATATACCTTAAATTATAATAAGATCCCTAATATGATTTAGGGTATATTCCTGAATTAAGGGACATAACTTAAATTATAACCAGATCCTTAGTATGATTTAGGGTATATTCCTTATAATTAAGGGACATTGGGTTCTCAGGGTTACCCTAAATCACATTAGGGATCTTAGTGTAATTTAAGGTATATTCCTTAATTAAGGGATATTGGGTTCTCTGGCCTCAATCAAGGGGTATTGGGTTCTCTGGGTAGCCCAAGAAACTGAAACCGTCGACCCTAGAGCCTCACAGTCGGAAAGCCCCCGGAACTCGAACCCCGCTTTCGCTTGGCGAACCGGGTTCTTGTAGGGGCCTTAGTAATTAGAAGAGGGTTTTGGTGGGTTCCTTCGTATAATTTTTGTAGACTATACCCCAGAACCCTGTTCTAATTATGAAAGCCCTTACATGATGCAGGTTGCTGCTGCAGATGTTCGAGGTCTTTGAGGCTGGAACCGTTTGGGCGAACTGCTGTGGACAAAGTTCTAGAATTTAGGTTTAGGGGTTTAGGGTTTAGTGGTTTAGGGTTTAGGGGGTAAGGGTTGAGAGTGGGCTCGACGGCGTACCTTTCTGTAAGGGTTTTGGGTTTAGGGGTTCAGGGTTTAGGGCTTAGGGTACCTGAAGTACCATCTTGTCTTTGCTCTCATTCCAATTATTGAGGCGTCTGTATTGAAGCCTTAATCTTTCCGAAGCGTAGGGGTTGTGCAGATCCTTAGCGCGACTTATGAAAAGACTTAAGTCTCGTGCTAGGGTTTGTAAGATGCGTAGGGGACTTTCGGATCAAGCGGAGGTAAGAAGAAGGTCACCAGTGGTGTTGCAAAGTGCGGCTAACACTCTAAAGCGTTTTTGTGAAGGGTTTTCCTTTCGTATAGCATCGTTTGAAGGCTTTTGACTAACGCCCGTACTCCTCTGAGTTCACACATCCGCAAGTCCTGAACCCAAAGCCTTAAGCTCTAAACCCTAAAAAGCTGACGAATTCAATAGCATCCCCGTATTTGCCCACTGTAATTTGAATTAAGAAGTATGCCTTAACCGATACAAAGAAGACCCAGGCAGTTTAAAGAGCGATTCCTTCCTTACTGTCTGAGTTCCGTCAGCGCGTGGAGGATGCACGGGGTATGGTTTTTGGCGCCTTAATCTCCTCAACCACACCGTTTGGGGGTTTGGGTTTCCGATTTTTGCAAAGGGGGGGTTAAGGTTTGGGTTTAGGGAACCCTAAACCCCTCAAGAAGTGAAGTGTAAGCTAAGCCCAGTCTTAATGTAGGAACCTGATTAAGAAAACCTGGGTCTATAACCCCAAAATAGTAGGGTTCATATAAGGAACCCTAACAAAGGCCCAAGGTTTCTTAATCAGGTTCCTACATTACTTGTCTCCGAGATCGGATGCCTGCACCATGAAGCTCCACTGCGATCCTGAGAACGTAAACTCAAGCTTTTTCCCGAAAACACCCGAACCATTATAAACTCTGATAGGACTTGATGAGCCTTGAAGCCTGGGGCCTAAAGACCTATAAAAACCTCCACCCAAGCCACAAAACGCTCTTTGCCCCCGTTCTCCTCTCTACCCTTTTACCCTAAACCCCAATCCCTGAACCTCAAACTCTGAACCCTAAACTCCTGAACTCCTAAACCCCTAAACCCTGGCCAGCAGTAGCGACTCCGTGCAAACTAAACCCTAAATCCTCAACCCCACACCTCAAACCCGAAACTCCAAAGAGTAAACGACCGCTCCCTCCGAAGGCGCAGAAGCTCACAGGCGGCTTCAGCGGATCTTTGGTCATCCGGGCTGAGACCCCAGTGGCCTTGTGTCATTCTTTTGGAGGGGCTTTTATGGTGGGGTTGTGTTGTTTCTTACTTTCTGTTTCACATCTTTTTTCAAATTTGTTTTCTGGGTTATTGGGTGGGGCTTGTTACAAGAACCTTAATTGGGGTTATAAGCAATTATAAGTATAGTTACCTTGTTTAAAAGCCCTAGTTACTGAGTCTCATGACCCTTTAAGTATATACGCCAAATAAGCAGGCCCCGTCACAAGATGGTATACAGATCCTTCATAGACACAGCGCCAGGAGCAGCTGTAACGGAAGCCTTTGCAAAGGCGAAGAAACCCTTCAACATCCTCGCAGGAAAGCATCCATCGTTTCGGGCATAGACAGGCTTCATGCAACGTTGCAAAACCCTGTGAATCCTGTGAACACCCCGTACATCAACAGTGCGCCAAGCCACCTTAATGCACTTGCTAAGCCCTCAGGGGGGTAGGGGGGAGGGGGGNCCCGTACATCAACAGTGCGCCAAGCCACCTTAATGCACTTGCTAAGCCCTCAGGGGGGTAGGGGGGAGGGGGGTAGGGGACTATACTTCCTCAAATAGGCCTTATTAAGTCCTTACTATAATTATCCAGGCCCCCTACCCCCTCCCCCCTCCCCCCCTAAGGAGGAGCCTGAGGCTTCATCCGCCGATGTAGCCCAGGAGCCCATGACGCCCAGAATCGTTAGTCTTGAACTCTGAACCCGCAGATCCCACCCCTTTCATCTTAAAGCTTACGCGCCCAGGCCCTGGGGGCTCCTAAACCCTAAAACCCTACAGTGAACCCCAGAAAGTTGGAACAAAGTTTTTCGAGGATTCATGCTGGGATTCCCTATACTTTACTGTAAGGGCATGAGGCCAATGATGTTCCAACTCTCTGGCTTCTGCTATAAACCAACCCCAAACCCTGAAGTCCAAGTTCAATATCCGAAACCTTGAATTGTTGATCTTACAGTTTTCCACCTGAACCACAAACCCTTTCCCCCACCCCAAAAAGAAACATCAAGGCCCTCAGCCCCTAAACCCTAAGCCCTAAGCCCTTAGGCACTCTTGGAAACCCCAGCCGGAAGCCCGCATTATCTCAAACCCTACTTCGCTAAAATCGTGAAAGACCGCCATGGGGCCATTAGGGTTCAGGGTTCAGGGTTTAGGGTTTAGGGGTTTAGGGTATATGAAAGACATCGTAAAGCTAAATGGAACGGTTCTTGAAGCTATGAACACCTGTATGCTTCACCGCTCGAAGCCCCATGTAAACCATAGATAGAACTAGAGAAAGCATAGACAAGCACCCCGTGGCATAAACCAGATAAGACTCAAGTTGTGCCCAGCAAAGCTCTTGATCCAAAAGACCTCTATATCACTAGCATGGCAAACACCGAACTCCCAGACCCTAAACCCGTAGAACAACGGGTCAAGAGTTTAGGAGTTTATGTTTAGGGTTCAGGGTTCAAGGTTTTAAAAGTTTTAGGGTTTAGGCCACTCGAATCCGTATAATCGAGCTCTTTGATAGAGCACCCTAAGCCCCTTAAAGCAAGTCTGAACAAACCGGCAAAACCGTTTAAAGCCAGAGCAGCCGTTAACCCTAAACCACTCAAGCACATATATAACAACCCCAAACCCTTGTTAGCTAAACCCCCAAACCCTAAATCCTTAATCGTAAATCCTAAACCCTAAGCTCGAAATCCCAAACCCTAAACCCTGAACCTTAAATCCTAAACCCTAAACCCCAAATCCCAAATCCCAAACCCAAAACCCTGAACCCTGCACTTACCTTTGGTTAGTAGGGAATGGAGGAATGGGGTACAATTATAACTACTATTACTACCATTCTTCCATTCCCTACTAACCAAAGGTAGGTCTTAGGATCCCCCCGGAGACTCCCTTTTAGGGGTTTAATATAGGGGCCTTAGTAATTAGGATAGGGTTTTGGGTGTTCCTTATTATACTTATAATATCATATCCCCCCAAACCCTATTCTAATTAATAAGAGAGCCCCCAAAACCCTGAACCCTACTTGAAGGGGCAGGGTACTTTATAAGTAGAGTTATAAGTGCCCTAAATGGAGTTACCCTAATTGTAACCGCACTTGTAACCAACTTACTAAGTCCCCTGCCCCCTTCAAGTAGACCCTAAACCCTAAACCCTATAGATCCCTTTAAGGAGCCCTATAGGAACCCTTTAAGGGCTCTGGTCCCCTGCCCCCTTCAAGTACAGAGAGCCCAGGTGCAGCCCTTCGAAGCCGACGGCCGCCCTGGCGAGTGGGCGGCTCAGGGACAGTCTCGGCTCGGCTCCGGGGGAGGGGGNNNGTTTAGGGTTTAGGGGTTTAGGGGTTTAGGGGTTTCGGGGTTTAGGGGTTTAGGGTTAGGGTTTAGGGGTTAGGGTTTAGGGTTTAGGGGTTTAGGTTTTGGAGTTTAGGGTTTTAGAGTTTGGCGTTCAGCGTTTTTACACGGTGTTACAGGCGGTTTGTTGCTTCCATAGGAACTATCTTGCTGAAAAGTCTCATTGTGACTTAGTTTTAGTGTGTTTGGGAATCCCTAAACCCTAAGCCCTGAACCCTACACCCCGAGTTTGGGGTTTGGAGCTTTGGGGGAATCGACTTTTTCGGGGCTTCAGAGTTTTAGGGTTTAGGGTTCAGGGAGCTGGGAGATCAAACCCTAAACCCTAAACCCTAACCCCCAAACCCCCGAAACCCTAAACCCTAACCCCTAAACCCGAAACCCTAACCCCTAACCCCTAAACCCCTAAACCCCTAAACCCCTAAACCCCTAAACCCTAAACCCTAACCCCTTAAACCCCTAAACCCCAAAACCCCAAGGGAGCTGGGAGATCACCCGTTCGGGGTTCGAGGCCGAAGGCTTTCGGCTTGAGGGGTGAGCTTGACATTTGCAGACGTCCCTCGGTGAAGTCTTTCGGTTTAGGGTTTAGGGTTTAGGGTCCAGGGTTTAGGGGTTTAGGGTTTAGGGTTTAGGGGCAAGGGCATTGCCATAGCCCGCCATAGCCGTCTGCTTCAGTGCCTTGACACATCCCCACAGCAAGAAACCCTAAACCCTAAACCCCTAAACCCCCCCAACCCTAAACCCTAAACCCGTGTGCCCATCAAATCTTTTGCACCTCTGCCTGGTCTTATGAGCAACACCCACTGAGGCTCCCTGATGTGGAAGTTTCCGAAAAGGGGGTACCGTATTTTAGGGTCCTTACAATAAGGGTCCTACCATTTAGGGTACTATATTAGGGTCCCCTAGTTTCGGAAACCCCCATATGCTTCGAATATACAGCCCACAAAGGCCGCAGTCTCATGATTCAGGCTTCCATATTCTGTCAGAAGACGTCACGATGGTTTACACGGAGAGTGTAGGCTCCTACATAGCCCAGCTTTCGCCCACACGGTTTTCCAACTAGCAGATTCCAGCAGGATGGAAACAGGCCGAGAAACCAAACAACTTTGCTCTAAACCCAAAGCCTTGCACCCCGAAAAGCCGTGTAACACTGTAGGAGCCCTTTTTGGAGGCCTCATGGAAGCCTCGCGGATCCCTTCCGGAATACTCAATCCTACACCCTAGCCCCGAACACCATGCCCTAGAATCCCCGAAACCTACCTACCCTAAATCCTGAACTCCTGAACCCTACACCCTAAACCCTCAGCCTCAGCGAAAGACGAGCCCAGCGCCACAAACGAGGCCATGCATCGTGAAGCTGGACGAGGGGAAGGCGGACGCCGGGTTTTGGGGCTAGGGGTTTACATGGAGGGTCGGGAGACTTAGTAAGTGGGTAGTATGTAGAGTTATAAGTCCGTAGAACTCTATAAAGCAAGTACTTACTAAGTCCCAAAACCCTGCCGTAGGGTTTCGGCTAAGCTGTTAAGTCTTTAGGGTTCAGGGTTTATGGTGTCGGGTCCAGTGTTGATTGTTTAAGCCCTCGGGTATAGGGTTTAGAGTTTTTGATCTAGGGTTTAGGGTTAGGGTTTCGGGTTGGACTCGCCGGGACTAGTGACGAACGGTGTACTGGAACACAAACCTTCGGTAGCTCCTGAGGCTCCGCATAAGGCTGCAGGCGGTGCTGCAGCGTGTGACTTCCTGAACCCCATGGCCCTACATAAACCCAATTCCATAACCCTCAAACCCCAAAACCATAAATCCTAAAAGTCCTAAGCCCTAAACCCTAAAACCCTAGCCCTAAACCCTAAACCCTAAAACCCTAAACCCTAAATGCTAAATCGCCTAAGCCCCTGGGCCCTTGAAGTCCTGCTTTTTCACTACCAAATGCAGGCCCGGAATCTCTGGAGCAAAGCGCCAGGCCATCAGAACGGAAGCGTCGAACTCGGAGAACGTCTTCAAGGCCTGTCTATAACTATTTTCTAAACTATCTTATCGTGACTCAGTTGTTGAATCAATATGTATATATGTATGTATATATATTTATGTATGTATGTATGTATGTATGTATGTATTTATATGTATACACATGTAATATACAAGTACAAATATAGATATAGATAGAAATGTAAGTATAGCTATGAATATACATACAAATATAGTAAATATGAAAGAGTATAGATATAGAGATAACATGAATATATACTTTCACATATATATATATGTATACACAGATACACACATGCATACACGTCTGTACATATATATATATACATATTTGTCGTCTTCGTTCTAAGCCCTAACCCCGGAACCCTAAACCCGTGTAGGGTTTCAAGGGCCTCAACGCTGAGATGAAGCAGGGTGGTGAGGGCTTTTTGGGTTTGGGTCAAGGGTTTAGGGTTCAGGGTTCAGGCGGCAGGGCTCTTATTTGGGATTCCCTCGCCTATCTTGGTCTCAGGTGCTTTTGTAGGTTTTGGCTTGTGGTTTCAGAAAATTCTGGGTCGTTGTTCTAGGGGTGCATATTTCTATATATATATATATACACGCACAAAGCTTCTCAGTAGTTCCTTATTTTGTTTTGAGAGCTTTGTGCGGTTTGTTTCCAGGATGAAGCATTTGCGCTTTGAGCAGATTGGCTTGAGGGCAAGTTGTCGTCCAGGTCTAGCAGATGCTGACGGGCCTTTGGTTTTATCTTGCTGAGCACGCCGCGTAAAGTGGGTATACCAGCCCTAAATCCTAAACCCAAAACCGTTCAAGTTTCGTAAGAAAGGATCGCTAGTGCATGTCTGTTGTTCTGTGAGTGACACACGAGTTAGTTGCAAGTTGCGGGTCCTAGCTGCTGGATTGAGGTTTTAGGGATTTGAGGCTTTCAGGCAGGGCGTCAGTGTATGTATACAGGGCTTCCCACTTTCCAGTACTACGCAGGGTTTGGTGCAGGGTTGGGGGTTTAGCTTGAATCCTAAATGGTTTACACGGGTCGGTCCGGTTCATCACTTTTTGATAAGGCCAGTGGACACTCTGAACACAAGCCTTGTAAGCTACAGACTTAGCTATCCGGCGGAGGTTGCAACAGATTTTTTGATCCTAAGCCCAACACACCATACCTTAAACCCCTAAGCCCCAAGGACCCGTAACCTTAACCTCTAAGCCCGAAGCCCCACGCCCTGAAATCAACATCCTGCAGCTTACATTCATTTGCTTTTGTGGTTCTGGTCGCTGAGTCAAGACCCCATCTCGAGCCCGAAGCCGTGTGCTGAGCCAGTCAAGCATTACGCCTGTCCTAGTTTGTACGGCTCCTACATTGCACTCTTAAATGCTCCACCCGAAAACGTCATGGAGCTCAAGCCTTAAGCGTTAAACCCAGGTTTAGCCGTTGGGGAAGGATCAAAGTTCTTCCCTAATCGGAAACCCTAGCGTCCTGCGCGCCAGAGCATAAAACCCTAACCGACCCGGGTTTCGGGTCGGAAATGCACCTAAGTCAAAGCTAGGATACGGACCCAAAGCCCTAAACCTTATCCCATGTAAACCCCTATAAAATGAAGCCCAGTTCTCTGTCAAATGCTTCTGCTTGTGTCCGTATGCGCCCTTAGGACCGTTAGGGCCAAGCGTGGTTTGGCTTTGTCATCTTATCCAGTATAGAAGCATAGAAGCTTATTGCCAACATAATTCCTTCTACAGATTCAACTCCTTGACAGTTTGGGCTAAGGGTATTGGGTTTAGGGTGTAGGCTTGAGGGTGGCCCCAGGAGTACACATGAATAGTTAATAGCATTATTCCTGACGGTTCCTCATTACATGTAGACGTATGCTATGACATGCCCCGCCAAAATCCCATTCTAATTGTTAAGACCCCTCTTTGCATGAGCCAGTAAGCTGCAGTCTTAGGTTTTGGGTCAAGCGACCACCCTGGGTAGCATCATGTCGATTTCCGTGGATGTGCACCTGCTGAGTGGCAAGCGTGCCTCTGTGGAAGTGGAGGCGGATGCATCCGTTGAGTCATTGAAGCACCGTGCCCAGAGTGCTCTGCTGGTTCCGAGTAGGTGGCGGCTGCTGAATTCTTCTGGAGAGGTGCTACACGGAGCACAGACTGTTACAGAAGCGAAGTTGATGAGTGGAGACGTGCTCACTCTACATGTGAACCAGGTCCAGCTTAAGAGCACCAAGCAAGGCGGCGCTTTCTCTGCATTCGCCGCAATCCTGGGTGATGGATCTGTGGTCACTTGGGGTAGTCCTCGCGCTGGTGGCGACAGCAGTGCGGTACAGGATAAGCTGCGAGATGTGCAGCAGATCCAAGCTTCTGGTTTCGCATTTGCTGCAATACTAGGTGATGGATCTGTGGTCACCTGGGGTAATGCCGACAACGGTGGCGACAGCAGTGCCGTCCAGGAGCAGCTGAAGACTG